>VZTD01002407.1:220740-260848 GCA_013397725.1 Rhagologus leucostigma | reverse complement strand
CCGCGGCATGGCGTGTCCCCCGGCCCCGGTGTTCCCCCGGCCCCGGCGTGTCCCGGGCGGTGCCCGGCCCGGTGGGCGCCGGGCAGGGGGCGCCCACGCGGGGGCGTGGGATGCGGGATGCTGCTGCTGCGCTGCCTTCTCCATGGCAACGCCTCCGGAGGCTGCTGCAGCCCCGGCGCCGGCTGGCACGGCGGCTCCCACCCCTGCGGCGACTCCCACACCACCGACGTGACCCCCCTGATGGGGCTCCCGCGGGCTTTGGGGGGGTCTCAGCCTACTGAGTGCCTCCCCATAGGCACAGCAGTTTGGGGCTGCCCCGTCGTCTGTATGTGCCAAGCCTCTGGTGCTGGTGTCACACATTTTGCTGCAGGCGTGCTCTGGTCCAGCCGATGCTTTGATGTGGGAGCTGGGGTGGGAGTAGGATTTTGGCATGTACCGGTGTTGGGCTATGGCTTGGCCACAAGCAGTTGTGTGGCTCAGGCACCAGGTGGGGAGGTCGGGTCTGTCATTGGCTGTATGCGCCCAAAAATTCTGGGAGATTCCAGTCAGGGGTCTGCATGGAGGAGGGACAATGCCCTTGCTGCATGGAGCCTCGGGGGTTGGCACCCACTGCCACTGGTGTGTGATGGCTGAGGTCGGATCCTGATCTTTTGCTTGGCACAAAGTCTTCAGTGTGAACAGTGGGGTTTTGTCCCTGGGGTCTGCAACGCTCGTGTGTCTTTCACACCACGCTGCCTCTTGCATCGGTGCTGGTGTGAAACAGTCTTTCTGCATCCTTAAGCGATCAAGGTTAATTTCAGGCAAAGAAGGATGATAACGTGCCTCCTGACAAAAGCCATGTGCACCGACAGGGCTGTGCTGCCAAACTGGGGGCGAGGGGCTCCCCGTGGAAATCGGAGGCAGGCGGAAGATCATGAGATGCAGCCAAATCCCCTTTTCCAGGTGCTGGGGAGAGGGGAGCCAATGGCACAGGCTGCCCCAGTGGTTTTGACAAGGCCTGAGCACTGCAGATGCCCGGCATTGTACAGCCAGCCAGCTTCTCCCGGCAGCATGGAGAGGGAGAAGCCGGTGTTCTCCCTTTTTTTCCTCTCTAGAGGTTGATTCTGATACTGCGTACAAAATCGGGTGCTGGTGTGTATTAATGCCTCAGTGGCGAACCGCGGTGCAACCTCGTTATCCTCCCTTGCCAAAACCAGTGTATTCCAAAGCTATCGGCATTCCCTGCCTGCCCCTCTTTGAGTCCCGTTAGGAGTGAATGGGTCCTGCAGCATCTGGACCTTTTTCCATGAGCACTGGAGTTTGTTTTGGCGTGCATTTCCCCCCGAACCCCGCGGGTCAGACATCCACCTTGCTGTTCCTCGATTAATGAGTGACTCGCCCTGCTCTCACCATGGCCATATGCTGGGATCTGCCCCTGCTCTGTCAGGAGCAGGAAGCAAAAGCCAAAGTCCACGATCTCTGACCGCCCAACGTTGTGTGACACCGGGACAGGAGGAAGGAGTGACGCTTCCTGGCTCTGGCCAGCGCTCAGCTGCTGTGTGGCTCTGCCGGTGGTGCCCTGACACAGCCTCGGGATTTTTGTGTCCAGCCAGCCAGGCATGTACCCTGCTCCGTGTCCTGGCCTCTGCCCCAGGGAGGCAAACAGGATGGGTGAGGTGTAAAATCAGCACTGAATCCGCTCCCCTGGGCTCGAAACAGTGTCAAACCGGTCTTGACCTCAGCTGGCTCCTCACCTGACCCTTTGTTTGTGGCAGGGGTGCAGGAGGGAGCAGGAAAGGGACAGCCACGGCAGGCCGGCTCCTCCAGTGAGGACAGGCAAGACCTGGGGACAGCCAGTCTAACTGGATCATGTTTATCTCTCTTTGCTTCTGTGCTTTGTTTTGGTTTCTTCCTCCTCTTTTTCCCGCGCTGTCATGTCGCAGCTGAGGATCCCAAGGCAGGGGGGACGTGGAGCTGTTGGGCAGCTGGGCTTCCCACAAATTCTGTTTGTCAGCCAGCCAGGAGCGTGGCTCCTCTCACTCCATCTTCCTGCTTTGAAGTTTCCATGCACTGACCATCTCTGCTGGGTCCATCCCTAAAGATCTTTGGCTGATGCACTTGGAGCAGCCCACCACGAGCCCAGGTTGCAAATGTACCTAGTGCATTTATTACCTGAACTGTTTGCACGGGGATCCTGACAGATGCAGCACCCAGAGCGGGTGGTCTTCTGCCCATCCTCCTCCTGCACGGACACCCACTGAGCTGCTCCTACACGGCCACTTTTATCTCTGAAGTATTAATAAATGAAGCTTGCCTATTTCTGTGAGCCTTTTTAAGAGGCTGGCGGGGCTGCCTTGAAGGCTTGCTTGGCACTGCAACTATTCAGAGCTTTTCTCTGCGTGTGCTCTAGCAGTCGATAAGCCAGGGCATCCAGCTGTCAGCTTTGGAGATTGCCAAAGCCTGCTCAACGACATTTCTGCAGGCTTCGCTCACAAATGAGGATTTTGTTGGACGCTTTGGTTTCTGACTTGATGCTGGTAATTAAATATCTTAACTTGGCTTCAGAAAGCTGCCACTGCCGTGGAGTGACTGGTGAGGCCATGTGAAGCAGGATGTGCTTGTTCTGCTGGAATTGAGTGTGACCTAACTACGATTCTTCAACCTGCAATTTATTTTCTTATAAAAATATACTTTTTTTATATAAGTAAAACCCTTTTAAAAGGAGAAGAAAAAACTTGTGTTTTACTGCTGTGCTGTTAAGCTTGCATGGACCTGCTGGGACAGCTGTTTATTTGCAAGTTGTGGCAGCCGAATGCCATAAAATTCAAATCATGTCCATATTGATTCTTTCCCCTTCTCTCTTTTAAGATAATCATATATGTACTTTTCACTCATGCAGCACAACAGATGTCAGTGCCATGCTGAAAAAAAAGGAGCTGGTCTGAGGAAAGGGCTGTAAATTGGGGCAGAAACACTGAATGCCTGATCCTGTTTTGGTTAATTTGGATGCTAAGTTAATTTACTCACTCTATGTGTTTACCGTAGTAGGGGATGACAAAAACAACTAGCAAAGGGTTAGAAAGTTGTTAAATATTCCAGCAGAAGCTCTTCTGAGTATTGCATTAGTTCCCTCACCCTTCATGACATATTCTTTGAGCAACCTAAACTAGAGGAAGGGGGTTGGAACTAGATGGTCTTTAAGGTCCATTCCAACCCAAACCATTCTGTGATTCTATGATTTCCGATTTACTATTTAATGCAAAAATTAGAGGCTCCACAGCCCCTTGCCAGATACATGTTGTGATTTGCTGTTTGCCTTTGATTCTTCTTTCCTTTCTTCCTCAACTGGGAGATAAGCTGTGCTGGTGCCTACTTACCCTCCTGCCCTCTCAGGAGACCATTTGCACTTGGTATCTTCTGTCCTTGTGGCATGTCCTAACATTCTGGAATACACTGGGGTAGCACAGAAAATCTCGGCTCAGTGAGTCATAAAGCTTTCAGATCTTTGTGGCCACTGAGAAGAAAACCAAAGGAGATGGAAATGAGAGAAGTGGCCTGGCAGACCATGAGGACGTGGTTAGTTGACTGAAGAGTTTCAGGATCTGAGCTGACAGCGCTTTGTTTCATGATTGGTGTGGCCTGAACACCAGTCACCTGAATTATAGCAAATTAACCAAATTAACGCCTGAAGTTGTCTGAACATCTGGCCTGTGTTTTCCTTGTGGTGGGGTCAGGTGGGGTCATTCCCAAGGGCATCTGTCCCATGCTGTGCCCAGGTCTGGAGCAACCTCTGTGCCCTCACGTGAGTCTCCGATTACCCCGTCCTGTTCGTGCTCCCTCCTGCGTTCACCCCCAGCCTTTCGGGGGGAGTTTGTTGCAAATGCGTTAAATGAAGGAGGTTTGTGCTGCCTGGAGCACCTGGGCGAGGAGGTTGCTCACGGTCCCTTCCTGAGTCAGCCAACCTGGATGGGGTGGCCCAGCCCAGAGACACTCACTGGTGAGTCAGTGTGACCGTGACTCAGTGAGTTTCTCGATGTTCTACTCCTCATGACTGAGTTGCCTTGAGAGACTGTGTTCAAAACATTGCCTTGACCCACTGGAAGGGCGGTGTTGGACAGACGTGTTCTTACCCACCAGCTGCTCAGCGGGCCGGTGCTGGTTGGTGCTAACGCTGGTTGCTCTTCAAACCTCACCTCTTCCTGGAGTACGTGCCACTTGCTTCGCTGCTGCTCGGATTTTTATTTTTTGTATTTGGAGCTCGCTTACGGGCACAGAGGAAGCGTAGCAGCGCGTTGTCGTGCGGTCGGTAAGAGCTGATGGGTTGCTGGCTGGAGACATCCTCGTCTTTCCCAACGCAGAGTGCCGAGAGCTCCCCGGCAGGGCCTGGCGGATGATTGAAGGATTATTTGCCGTGCCAGACAAGTGGCTTCATGTTTCCCTTCTGCATTCCTGGGGCTGAGCACTGCATAGCGATGTGCTTTCAGCTACGTGCTGCTTACCTGAATCATGTCTCCCCTGTGCACGCAGCTTGCGTGGAAGTCAGGGCTCTCCCTGTCCAGGCTGCTCTGTCCCTGTGCCACCGAGTGCTTTTATGAGAGGGTAATGCAGTAAGGTGTGGAGGCTGTGGTGGCGGAGCCGCAGGAGTGTCCGGCTCCGTCTGCGGTGGTGAAGGCGACTGCGCCTGCTTTTACCACACCTCCTGAAGGGACGGTTTTCGGAAGCTGAACCCAGTGACCCAATTACCGGCCTCTGGGTTTGGACCGTTGCCAGGAATTCTGCACTGAGGCTCCTCATCCCCTTTTGCACGGGCCCTGGGTGGAAAGCAGCCGTGCCAAAGCTCAAAACAACTTGGCAACAGCCAGAGATCGGTGAGATAAAGAGAGGGGAAGGACCCAATTAATCCACCTGACCTGTGCCCATCCCTAGGAGAGCAGAGGAAAACACAGTGGGATCTCCTGGTGTTCCTTGCTCCCTGCTGCTCGTCTTTCACATGGGGCTTTCATCCTGTTTCCCGTGGCGATGGGCTGGGCTGCTGGCAGATCCTGCCTTGGGGCAGTATGGCAGGAGGAAGCAATTCAAAATCGTGCCATTTAGAGGCAGACTCTGGGGGGTGGTGTGTGAAACACCAGCAGCTGGGCTCTGTACCAATATGCAAAACTGAGCTACGGAGCTTGGCAGCTTTTGGGGAAGGCTCTGCAGGGTGTTGGTTCCTTCGATGCTTTGCAGGACTGAGGATCAGCTTGCCTCCCTTTCTAGCGAGCGGGGCATCCTCAGAAATTGTAGGGTCGAGCATTTGAGGGTAGACTGTCACCAAGCAGGAAAGTCCTCACACTGTTTTTGGACAGGAACACGACTGCCCGTATGCGGAGGCTGCAGGGAAGGGGAGCTGGGACTGGGCTCTGCACCTGGGAGCCAGCTTTGCACCACTTGGGCTGGGAGGAGAGGACAGTACTTGGCATTAAAATCAAAAAAAAGTGGAGTGTGAAAATGGGGGATTCAGAGGGGCATTGTTCAGGGCTGGGATCTGCAGCCACTCAGGTCTGAGGCGTGAGAAGGAGAGTGCAGTTACAGGGGGGTGTGGAAAGATGTTTTATCTTGCTCAGGTGATTTTCTAGCAGCTTGGTGCCTGTTACAGGCAAACTCTGTTGGTAGGCTTTCCTCCCAGCTCTAACAGGGAGGAGGAGCAGGATTGAAGAACAGTCCAGAGACCATTTCCCCCACCCCAGACAAGCAAGATGAATTGTTTGGTGTGGCACGGCCATGGAGGCAGCGCAGGGGGACGTTTTGTGGCTCAGATGTGTTGTGTGACAGAGTTCAGTCCGTAGTGGGTCTGCCCTGCTATTGCTCCTGAGTGTTTCTTTTATCCAGACCTTTCTGAGGCCTCTCTCTGGAGCTGTGCATCCATCTGACTTTTACCTAGCCATGAGGTGTGGTTTGGTTTTTTTTTTTCCTGAGTGCTTGTTCTTTGCTTGGCCTCAGCATCAACTTAATGAATGGTGCTTAGAGGAGCTGTGAACTCGTGTCCCATCCTGGAGAGCCTGTGTCAGCCACGGTCCGGTGCAGCTGTTTCCTTCAAGGATGCTTGTGTGCATGGAAGTGACTGTAAATCTGTTTGTGTAAAGCTTTCCCTCCCGTGACTCCAGTCATCCTTCACGTCCCTGTTGTTTTGTGCTGCTGCTCCTGGAAACCACAGCACCTTCTCGCCAGAGCTGAGGATGGGGGAGATGTGTCAGGGAGGGTGGATACCCTTGCCGTGCTTCCGCAGGAATCGCATGCAAAGGACGCTTCACTGACTGAGGTTTCCTTCCCTCTGCCCCCGAGGCACGAGGAGTGTCTTGGCTTGTGTGCCCAGTGCAGGGAAGAGAGGCTGCTCTGTGCCTTGGTATCAGGGTAAGCCTTTCTGGTGCCTGGTGTTTTTCAGCTGCCCTGTTTGGCTTGGCACCGTTCTCCTTGCATATCCCATGCATCGCTTTCAGCTGCCGTGCAGAGGGACACTCGCCCAGCTTGCTCATGGACAGCCCGGGGTTGGATCTCATCCAGCAACACAGGAGAAAAGCAGCCCCACGGTGATGCCTCCTCGAGTTTTCTTCTTCCATCAAGTCCTGTGATCAAGCGCAGGGCTCCTGCCATGCCCATTGCTGTGTCTCAGCCTGCGTGTAGGAGACAGCAGGGTTAAGGCTGTGGGAGCTCGGGTGTTGTTCCGTGGTGCCGGGCAAGCGTCAGGCAGGAGAAAAGCTGAACTTGCAAATCTGTTCCTGGGCGCTCCGGTAAGTCATGCCAAGGACTGTTTGAACAGTGTTAATCCCAGGTGCCTCTGGAGCAACCTTGTTTACAATGCCAGCGCTTCAAATGGGTGTTCTGACAGAAGCTTTACGCAAGCCACTTGCTTACCAAAGCTCTCTGGGTCTGGGAGATTGATTTTCAGACCTCAGTGTGCCATCTCCTTGTCCCAGCCTTTTGGAGACCCGTGCAAAGAGACTGGAAGCTTTTTGGGGACCACTTGGATCCGTTTATGAGCTCCATGTGTTTTTCCACGGAGAGTGCTGCTGGCAAATTGCATGTGAAATAGCTGGTGGCTCCGGAGCCATGAGAAATCCCTGCCCATCACACGGAGCAAAAAGATGTTGAGGAAAATTTTTGGAGCATGCTAAATATTGTAATCCCTATAGTCGGTCTGCTTTTGGGGCTGGGGCTGAAATTGAGCCTTTATGCTCATCATTTTTTTCCCCATTTACTTCTGTATTAAATGCTGCTCTTCCACTTAACGGGTTCAGCAAAATTTGTCAGTTCTTAATTGATGCAGTGGTGGTCGTAGTTGTGTTCAAACTGCAGTGATGTGTGACAGGCTGTGATTTGGGTCACCTAGTCATGAAATTGTGCCGTTCCCTTAGCTGGCACACTAGGACTTACCTTACATCCAAGCTTTTCAAGCCATTCTATAGCGTGTCAGCTTTCATCCTGAGAAAAAGGGAGTAAAGAGGGACTTTAGCCTCAAAATTCTCTGAATTGATTTCCAGAGGATTGCTTGTAGTTGCATCAGAGGAAGCTTTGTTGGTTTTGCTCTGGGGATGAGGCTGAACTAGGTGAGAGACGTGTGAGACAGTGGTGATGATGTGTCTCGAAGCTGTAGCTCGGTTGCCTCATGTTCATGTTTTTCTTTTACCTTTGCCTTGTGGTTTGGGCTATGTTTTTCATTTTGGTGAAAGTCGGGGTGAGACTGTGTCTTTGGGGTCTGGCATCCCCAGTATGCCATGGGATGTTGGACAATTAAGGAGGGACCCATCCCTGGGGATGGGAAGACCCAAGCTTCAGCTGTGGTAATGGGCTGTTACAGTGTGTTTGGAAATGCATGCCCTTACTCTGGGAAGCTGACTCCAGGCAACACGGAGTGGGAGCAAAAAGACCTGTGAAAAATGGGTGCTCATTTTTCCAGGGGGGAAAAAAGCCAAAGAAAACACATCCAACAGTCACCTTGTCAGATATGTCATGGGAATGTCCTTATCCAGCCCCTGGGTTGGACTCAGTGCTGCTAATTGCAGCTTGTCTCGCTGCTGAAAGGAAAAGTTTGAATCTGTTCACCCTGGGTTTCCCACAGCAGCATTTTAGGACAGCACCAGCCCCGTATCTTCATGCCTGGAAGCTCTTGTCCAAGGCCAGAGACCGGGCTGCTGTTTGCTCCAAACCTTGGATTTGTAAGCACCAGTTGTGGCTGAAGGTCTTGGAAAAACACCTCTCTGTCTCTCTGGGCTATTCCGAACTCACCTGCTGCAAAAGGCCCCTCAAAGGTGCTCTGGAGCTCAAGGGATGTTCCTGTAAAGGTCCCAAGCACAGGACCGCCGTCCTTTCTGGCGCTGGCTTTGTTTTTGGCTCTGTCCTGCTGGAGGATCCACAGCTCAGCTCTCTCCCTTGGGTGCAGCGCTTCCCGCCTAGCAGAACTGGCTGGCTTTCAGGAAAATAAACAGGCCTTCTCCGCTGGAGCTGGGAGTCCCAGGCTGCTGCACGAGGGGAGAAGGTTGTAACCAAACGACCCTTTCATCGCCTGCCTCTACCTGTGCCGCCGCTGCGGCCGCTCCGCAGCGCTGGAACTGGGCTGTGTCTGATTTATAACAGGCCGCATTCGGGGGACAGCTTTATGTTCTTGTTTCTAAATTCTCGTGTAGCTCCAGGAGGGGAAACCATCCCTAACCTTTCCATTTTGCACGTGGCCGTGTTTCTGTTGGGAGTCCTGCTTTACAGAAGCCTGTGGGGTGCTGCTGGTGGGGCTGTGGTGTTGTGAGCCCATGGCACACACCTGGGCAGAGCAGCAGGGCAGTCTCTTATCTGAGAGCTCACGGGATGCTCGGTGCTTTCCCAGCACCAGCTCCAGGTCACGCAGTGCCCAACACAGATGGATGTTCACAGCTTGCCAGTGCTGGTCTAACCCCACGCTTATTAAAAGCCCACAAGACCGTGTCTTCCCCTTCCTCCTCCTGCTTCCTTCCCCCTCCCTTGGCCTTTCAACACCAGGTTTTGAATAAATCATCTAGGATGTGATCACACAGGAAATTCACGAATTTAATTTTTTTATTTTTTTACAGCCAAGTTCGGAAGTGAATTCAGCTCTCCAGGGTTTCAGTCCTGTGCTTTTTAATCACGAGGTTCCCCATCCTTTCTACTCTGTCACTTGTGACATGACGTCTCCTTGGCCGAGTAAGCTTTTCCCCTGCTTCTGCCTGCCCACAGAAACAATAGCTGCTGGAAATGCTCTTCAAGAACCTGAAATGGCTGGGGATTGCCTGTGGAAAATGCAGATTTAATCTATGTTAGGTCTTTTTGTTGTTATTTTGTTTACCACTTGGTTATCCTTTTCCTTCAAAGAAAAGCCAAGCCCTTGTTCTTGCAGAATTCATCACTCGTGATGTGTTCCTCGCTGGAAGTAACACACTCAAAATCCTGCATTCCTTTGTGCATCTTTGCTTTATTTTCTTTTTCTTTGTGGGTGGGAGCTTAGGGAGTATAATGGGCAGATTAGCAACTGTATTTGTGGAGTAACCCATCTTTGTGCAGGTCTGGCTAGAAACCAATTAAGCTTGTCTTGATCTCTAAATGAGATTTTTGTCGGACGCCTCACCCAACCGCCTTCTGCATCCATTAATAGCAGGGTGGGATGAAAATAGCTGAACGAGTGAAGATCGCGTGTTGGATAAACAGAGAGGCGTTGGCTGCGGGGAGGTTCCCGGGATGCGTGCGAACTGCTGCCTCTTTGTGTGGTTGTTTTGTAGCTCCGGTTCTTGAAACCTGGGATTAGGAGTGTTTGACTGCAAGTGTGCAATCCCCTGCGGCAGCAGGCCTGGGGTCGGAGGAAAAGCTGCTGGATAAAGAGGGAACATCCCGTGGACTTCATTACTGTGCTGGCCCCCATTCCTGTGACATCCCTAGGAGCTCCTTGTGACTCTCAGCTGCGGGTCCCCCAGAGTGCCTTGGCCTGGGTGTATCTGTCTGGTCTTAGGTTGCCTTTTAGCATGGAAAAACCCCGTGGCATTCCAGGGGGACACACGACATCGCCCGGCTGGGGGTGTTTGCTGCTGCTGTGATGAAAACCAGTCCGGGAACGGCGCTTCAGTGCAGCGTTTTTGAAGAGAACCGACTAAGGAAAGGTGCCTTTAATAAGCTGTGCCTCCAGGGAGCCCTTCTATCTCTGTCCCAGACTGTTTCTGCATCAAGATAAGGTTGCAGAGCATCTGGATTTGTGCTCTGCTTTGGGAGGTGTAGGAGGGGGAAGGGCGCTAGGATTTCTTTTAGGGTGAGAACATTCATTATGATCACTTTTATTTGTAAAGTAGCTACAGATAAGCTGCGCACAGGTGATACCTTCTTCCCTGCATGCCTGGCCTCACTGTTAGGGACAAAAGAGGGCGAGAGTGATCTCAGGGCAAGGGGGAAAGGAAAACACTGGGTGAACTTGCAGGGTGTAGCTGCTGCAGATGTGCTGTAACATGCAGCAGACCACCCTTCTGCCCCTCTTGGTCCTCTCCTACGGGTGCACAAACCAGCTTTTCTCTGCATTTTGCTCTCCATCTCCCCACTCCTTAAATTCCAGAAGCTCTTGGGTTATTCGTGGAAGTGCTGCTTTTTTTCTTCTCCCAGTGTAAAAGTGCCCAGTAAGAGATGTGGGTCTGAGGACATTCCGTGTTGTGCTGAAACCCATGTGCCACATCAAGGAGGTCAAGGTCTTGTGGACCTCGACATCATGGCATGGTGAAATCCAGTCACTTCCTGTGCTGGGGAAATTTGGGTCAACTTGAGAATCCTGAATCCGCGAAGACCTGGATCCAGATGAGGCAAGTGCCTTCCAGGGTTCCATGACAACTGCAAAAGCCTCAGAACAATCTAAAACTGGGATGACTGGAAGATGGTTTTGGTGCTTGGGTGGGAGTTACAAAGAGAGGGGCTGGAACAACCTTCAGGGCTGGTGCTGTTTTGTTTTTTTGGGGATGGTCTTTACTGAAAAGCTGGGGAGTTTTGATGCCAGTGAGACAGAAAAATACCTGGTGGCAGGGTGTCCCCCCCACTTCATCCTGCTGTCGTGGGGCTGAGGCGGTTGGGTGCAGTGATCTGATGTGGCATGGCAGCCTTGCCCTGTGGAGATACCATCTCCTGGGAGGAAGATGTAAAAATAACCACGTCTTTGGCTGCGTCTTTGAGTTGCGTGAGACTGCAGCAAAGGAGGTGGGGGATGAAATGATGTCCATGGAAATTAGGCAGGAGACATGAGCCCTTTCCTGGGAGGCAGATCTGAAGGAAAGGTCCTGAAGACCATGAGGGAAATGTCTTTGCCCTCCTCCTGTACCGTGCTGGGGTGCAGGGGACACACTGGATCTGGGCTCTGGGGTGTTTTCAGAGGGTCCCCCCTTGTCCCCTGTCTTCCTCTTTCTCCCTGTGGGCTGAAGGAGGTGCAGCCCCATACGGGTTCCTGCACCTCATCCTGTGCCGTGGCTCCAGGGTCTAGACAGGTGACACAGACCCTTGCGAGAGACTGTGTCCTGCCCAAGGCTGTGGGAACCTGTTGGACCCACTCTTCCACCTCTTTGCTTTTCAGAGCTTTTATGGAGCAGGTCTGTTCCTCCGTGGGGGACCACTAAAGTGTGGAGCTGGGAATGAATCCGTGGGAGCTGCGGTGGATGGCAGACGGGCGCTCCTGGTGTAAGCAGGCTCAGCTCATTTAATCTGTGGTGGACGTGATCTCCTTTGTCTTCCAGTTGAGCTAAATACAGCCTTTGAGTTGTGGCTATGGAGGCTAACTCCCTTTTTGGTTATGGAAAACACGCTAATGTGGGATGCAGCTGGCTGCCTCCGGATGGAGCTGGGAGAAGAGAAGGACTGGGGCATCCCATGGCTGAGACTTGCATTGCTCTCTCCTGCTTACCTGTATCTGGACCAGGGCCGAGGTGTGGGTTGCTCGATGGGCAGCTGTGTGGAGGTCTCCAGCTCCGGAGTTTCGTGTGATGCAGGTTTTGGAAGCACAAGGAATTCCAGCATAGCCATAAGCTTTGTCTGACAGGTTCTAAAGTTTAGTGGCTGAGCTGCACCTACCTGGGCATGGCTGGTGGCTTCAGGGCAGAGAAAAGATCCCTCTCCATCTTTGCATAATTCCCAGAAGCAGCAGATCAGTATTTCTGCATGCAAAGGAAAATAAAAAGCTGTTGGTCAGCTTGAGCAGCAATTGGAAGAAGTTTTAGCCTTGGAAGGCAAAAGGGAAATTAAATGCCAGTGGTGACATGTAATGTGTTAGTCCAAAGGTGCCAGCTGGGAATTATGTGCCTGGGACTAAGATCAGGAAGCTGTGTGTTGGGGGATGCCTGTTTGCACCCTGGTCTGTCTGTGAGGATGCTCTGCCACAGCTGCTGGGTGGGTCTTTGGTTGCTTTATCTCACGAGGTTTGTCCTGTGTGACAGCGTCTCAGATTTTTCTGTTTGGCCTCACAAGGGTCCTTGAAAGACCAGGAAGTCACAACAACAGGTAAAATGTGCTGCTGCATCTTCCCTGCCGTGCTGGCCTCAAAGCCAAGAGACATTTTATCTTTTCAGCCTCATTGTTGCAGGCTTCAGAGGAGCCAAGAAAGCAGTTCATCAGGAGAGCTTTAGTGAAATGTGGCTTCAGGGTCTCTAATATTACCAACTTCTGAGTTAAATACCCAGTGTCAGCCGTGCAAGTGCCTTGTGCAGGTATTTGCTGGAGGGTTGGCAAACCTCTATTTCCCATTTGCTGACCTTCAGTGTGTAACCAGCTTATCTCTGAGCAGCTGGATTTAACCCTCTTATCCACCTCTGTGCTGGTGGTGTGGTGTGCCAGCCCTTCACACTTTCCTGCTCCTCTGTCCCAGGATGCCGGGAAAAGGCTGGATGACTTCCTTGAGAAATGGGTGTTTGCCCTCCCTGGGATGCTTACTTCTGTTATTTAAAAAGAAACAAAACAAAAAATGCACCAGCAAACTCCTGGATTGGGATAATTAAGTTGATTGAAGTGTTTAAGTGAATGCATTTACCTTTAATTAAAAAAAAAAAATGTGTCTCATCATGGTTCCTAAAATAATGAGCCACTGACCTGTTTTATCTCTGATTTGGCTTACAGATGGAGAGGGCAGGTAAATTATCATAGAAGCATAGAATATCCTGAGCTGGAAGAGACCCTCAAGGATCATTGAGTCTGACTCCGGCCCTGCCCAGGACACCCCAAGAATCACACCATGTGCCTGAGAGCGTTGTCCAAATATTCCTTGAACTCTCAGGCTGGTGCTGTGACCACGGCCCTGGGGAGCCTGTTCCAGTGCCCGACCCCCCTCTGGGGGAAGAACCTTTTCCTAATATTCAGCCTAACCCTCTCCTGACACAACTTCGTACCGTTCCCTCAGGTTCTACCACAGGTCACCAGAGAGAAGAGATTGGTGCCTGCCCCAAATTTCAGATAAAAGTAGGGGAAATCAACTTCACCCTTGAAAGATCAGCTCCTCATCTTCTGTGGCAATGCCTGAGTTTGTTAGTTCAGGGCAGCAGAGAACTGCTCTGCAGGGGCAGGGCAGTTTGTCCTTTCCTGGTGTCTCTGGAGCAGAGCACCACTCCACTGTGGGGCCAGTTTCCAGCTTGGAAAGGTGAGATCTCACCTCCCTGCCCTTCCATGGTCCGTAAGCCAGGAGGATGCTGGAGAGCCAGGAGCTGTGCGCTGGGGCTGGGAGGAGGCAAGGGACCACATCACACCGGAGCCTGGGAAAGCCATTAGCATTTTATTCTGCAAGGCCAATGCACGTGGGAATGGCAACCCCTCAGTGTGGGTTAAGTGAATAGATGCGATGAGACACGTTTATTCAAAATGCTGATCAGTGCCAAGGGAAATGGGGTGTGTTTCGGGGAAGGGGCGAGGCAGCGTGGCAGGGCGGAGGTGACCGCGATCAGCGGGGCCCACAAGCACAGCTGTGTGTGCCTGTGTGCCCTGGTAGCTTGAACGCGTCGCTGCTGGGAGTCCCTGCCTCAGACTGCTGCCAGAGATGCTGTACTCGTTATTAATCTGCTGAGATAATTGTAGTTTTAATGTTTCCAGCGGGGGAGTTCACCGGAGGCGGAGGCATTCCCAGAAGCCCTCGGTGGGTACCCTCCTGGAGGCATCCAGCAACGTGACTCAGCGTCTTGGCTGGTGGTGTTTTAAAGTGGGCCTCGGGTTGGTGCTGATTTTCAGAGCTAGGAGGTGATCTGAAGACGGGGAGCACAAGCAGTGGTTTGGAGCTGTGGAAAGCATTTTGAACTGTGGTTAGCGAATGAGGCAGTTTGGGAGCGGGGCTGCTGCTGACCCCACGGTGGAAGGGCAGTGCCTGACCCTGGTGTGACTGATGTGACTGATGAGTGTGCAGGGAAGTGCTGCACCTGCATAAAAGCTGGGGAAATGTTTTGTGCTGGGGAATGGGAATGTTCTCTCTTGCCTTTTCATCAAGAAGCTATAAAATGGCATCCAGCAGCTCTTCAGCCCAGCAAACAGCCCGTGCCTGGAAGCCAAAGCCAGGTGCATGCTATCCTGAACAAGGCACGGGGACAGCTGGATATTTATTTATATTTGAGCTGCATTTTAGCCACTGCAACAAACACTTGCAGAGAGCAGCCTTAGCCTTGGCTCAGCATCCTGCGTGCAGACCACAGGTAGCCCTGAAGGGAGTTTGAGCTTGATGAAAGCACATTAAGCCATCAGCAGCAAGAGAAGCAGATAAGATTAACAAGCTGTAGTGTTTGGGAGCCCCATACTCCAATGGGAGCCCCATACTCCAAGAGAAATCACTTTCAGAGCAAACACTTTTAGTGTAGCTTCACAGGCCTGGAGAAGGACAATGCAGAAGAGATCCATGTGGATCTGTGCCACATCTCACAAGGGAGAACAGTCCCACCTCCCCGTTCCACAGTTAGGAGACCCTGGAGGGGTGGCTGGGGCAGTGTTTGGGATGCTGCTGGGGGCAGCAGCCTCTGTATCCCAATTCCCCCTGGGGGCTGCAGCCCTATGTAAGCCAGCAAGCAGGATGGATGTGGATGGAGTTTCTGCAGATGTGAAACTGATGTCAAGTGGTGCTTTTTCCTATTTGCTTTTAAAAATCATCCGTTGGCTCTGCCTGCTGTGGGGCAGAGAGGTGGGGACCAGGTGACATGTGACACAGATCTGCACTGGCCTCTGTGTTGCCCTCTGCCAGCCCCCCAAAGCCCTGTAAGAAATGTCTGCTCTGAAAAAGTGATTTCTTCTGGAATGTGGGACTGAAATGATAGCAGTGCAGCCTCTCACTGCCGAGGAGAGTCCTCGTTTTGTCTTGTCCCGTTGATCTGAATGAAGTAATTTATAAGGACATTTTCCATGAATCAATAAATCCATGCTTGCTGCTGTGCCTGGGAGGTTTAATTTGCTCTAGATACTGCACAGAGTATCTCTGTCCTGAATTGCACTGCGAAGTTCTCCTCTTTGGGAGAGGGTGAGGATACAGCTGGATCCTCTGGGAACGTGCTGCAAGCATCTCGTGGTGCCTGATCCCTGTTAATTGTGCACCTTCTGGTGTGGGCTAAAGAGTTCCGGGAGGGTGTAAGAGCAATAGTTTCCCTGTGTGTGGAGTTTGAGGGCTTAGTGCACTGTGCCAAGCGTTTCCTGATGTTACACATCTTGGGGAAATTGAAGCCAAAAAAAAGGGAGGGGTGGGAGCATTGGCCTTTGAAGGAGACCACAGTGCGGAAATCTGGGTTACAGGTAGGTTTTCCTTTCAGGTTTCTGAGTGATGCTTCCTCTCAAGAGGGATTGAAAAATTCCTGTTGCTCTGCGCCACCTCCCCTTCCAAAAGCTGCTTTTATGAGCCCTTTGGAGGCAATGCACATGTGTTTACAAAGCCTGTCACTGGATCTGCCTGGAAAAAGAGGGTTCAGAAACACAGCTCTGCTGCACATAGAGAAGTCAAAGGTAACCCCAAACCTCCCAGTCCTGAGCTTGTTTCCCTTGCTTTGTCTGAGCACTGTGGTCTGGTGAGACTGTGGTCATGGATGGATGAGGGGACCTTGCTTTCTGCTGTGCACTGGGGGTTTGGGGTTGTTCCTGGCCTCTTCTTGTGCACAACGGGTGCTTTGAAGGCCTCTGAACTGATGGGGCATGGACCGGGTCAGCCATCCCCATGAGCACCTGGAGCCCACCTCTCCATCCTGTTCCAGTTGCCTGTCTGAGCCCCCAGGGACCCTTCCACTTCTCCTCCAGAGCGGCTCTGAAACCACTTTATATCTCTCGGAGGTCAGAGCTCAAGCTGGAGAATCCAGAAACGTTCCCAGAGCCAGAACACGCCATGGCGAGCGGGTGCGTGCCTGGTCTCTGCTTCTCATTTCCTTCGTTGCTGTGGGAGCAGTGGAGCTGCACATGGGGTTTCAGCGGGGTGTCCCCTCTTTTGTTCCTATATATTAGAAAAGTCTGCGCATGTGTTTATATTTAAAACCAGTATGTACGTATTTCAACATGGCCGTTTGCAAGCTGTGCCCCTCAGGACTGGTCGGGTTGGGCGAAAGAGGGATGTAGCTCACAGCTGCCTCCCTGTTGCACTAGCAGCTGTGTGATGGTCCCGCTGGTCCAGCCATTCTTGCACTTGGAAATAACAGGTGTTGGCAGGGACTTGGAGATCCCAAACCTGCTCAGAGCCAGCTAGGAAGGCTCCCTTTGAAGTGAGCAGGCTTTGGAGTAAGTGTAGCAGCACCAGTGCAGAGGCTGCGTTGCTGTTATTTGTATCACAGCCTGGGCAGGCCTTTCCATGTGGGCCCATCTTGCATTTTCCAAGCCCTTTTTCCCCACACGCTTGCTGGTGTGTCGGAATGAAACAGATGCAGCTTCTGGTGGCAGGGCTGGATGTTGGGCTTGTTGCCCATCCTCTGGGACAGCAAAAGCAAGGTCAAAGCATGGCTGTGCCAACTGCAAAGTGGAGCAGCCATATGAAGTTGTCATTTTAAGTAATTGCCGTAATGGTTTCTCCTCCCTTTCTTCCACCCCTTCCCCATGTTCTTCCCCGTCACCGTGTCCTTCCCCACCCACAACCTGGGGGCTGCCTGGATGTCTTCAGGATTTATGTTAAAAGGGAAGCGTTATGTACGTAATTAAACCGTCGTACTGCTGGATGGAAATGGGATTTGGTGCTTACCGCTGTGACTCTTTCTCATGCGTGAGGGTGAACTGATTGATTACTGAGGTTTGAGATTAAATATTCCCCTGAGCTCCACTGGCATTTAGTGTGGTGGGGAGAGGGCAGAGGGAAGGGGCGGAGGGAAATGATGGTTTTCCTCCAAGGCAAGGAGAGTACAGGAATATCTGCCGAGCACATCCCCTTGTCTTAGTCTGCAGCATGGGCTGTAACAGAGGCTTCTGGCACTGGTGTCTCAGGCCACAATAAAGCAGGTGCCTTACTCCACATCCACAATGGTGGATGAGCTGCTGGTGGGCTTTGCAAGTCCCTCTCACTGCCACATTGAGCATCCCGTTGCATCCTGCCTGGTCCCTGTGACACAGCTGCGTCCCCACCTGCCCACATCTCACTCCTGGCTCAGATCCCTCCCAGCCTAGCAAGGGGGTAGACCTGCTGTCCCCGCCTTTCTCCGTAGGAGCACACCTTATTTATTTATTTTCCCTGATTTCTTTTAATGTGAAAACCCCTCTGCGTTTGGTTTCGATGGGAAGGGAGGAAAAACCCCCACGCGCCGCTCCTCGAGTGCGTGGTGGGTTGGAGACGCCGCCTTCGCCCGCTTCCCTTGAAGTCTAATTTTAGCTGAAGGCGACGGGATCCCTCCAGGGTATGGCAGAGATTTCCTATCAGCTGCCTAGACCTTAGCAAACACAAACACAAACAAAAACAACACAGAAGCACTTAGGTTTATTTGGGTGAATTCTTTCAAAAAAAAGGTGTGACTTACTTTTTTTTTACGAGCAGCCCCTGCGCACGCTGGCTTCGTTCTGCTGCAGTCGAGTATTTCAGGTCTTCCAAGATTTAATCAGAATAATTAGTTACTGTCTGTTTGTACCTTCTGTTTCTGTTGCAGGGTTACCAAAGGGCGTATTTATCTTCCAGAGGGCTGCCTAAGTGTCGCATAATCATTAAAGCATCTGATTTCCTCCAAGTTATCTGTCATGTGGCTTATGTAAGTAAGTAAATAAATGAATAAATGAAAGCAGGGAGGGTGGGGATGGTGTTGGTGGATTCTGCTGGGGGGGGGGTTTTGTAAGGATTTTTCCTGATTGTCACGGGTTTAATTGTGAGTTGCCTGTGGTTCCCAGCCCGTCATGCGGTGATCAGAGGACTGAGTGTTTGGATTGGCGCTGAACGACCCAGCCAGTTTAATGAGGCTGCTTTCAGCTAAGCCTTCACCCCACTAAACTGGCAGGAGCTGTGTTGTTCCCTGTCATTTCAGGAGCAGGGGGAAAATGTGGCCTTACAGGAATGAAAGGCTTTTGCTTTCCCTCGTACAGTTACGGCTTTGACTCCTTAACCCAGTGGTATCCCTTATAAAAATCACAGCTCTGCCTGGAAATAAGTTACCACTGTAAGTTTGGCAGGATTGGGAATTAGCTGTTTTTCAGCCTGTATTTACATGTTTGTTTTGGGAAGGGGGACTGCTAATGCACACATTTCCCATCTCTAACACAGGAGATGAGAAAGACACAAGAAGTCACTGCAGAGGAGGGGAGGGATGGCTGGGAAGCCTCGCAGGGAGAGCAGTGAGGTGCTGAACCCAGCCCTGGTTCGTGCCTGGCGCCTGAGTGAATCGCGTGATGTTTTCCCTTCAGTGTTTGTCACCGAGAGCAGATGAGTGGCCCTGTTCTGATGGCAGTGTGGGGCTGGACAATTTGCTTTTTTCCCCTTGGTTTCTCCATCTTCCTGAGCTGGGGTGGTAGGGTTGGGTTCTGAGGTGCTGGCTTGTCAGCTGCCTTTGCTGCCTCATTTATCATGTCCAATGTGCAAACCCTGGGAGCGAGGGTTCGGGGTGCACGCTGCTTCCCTGATGGGTTTAGATCCTTTTAAATCCGGAAGCAGCCTTTGCCATCAGTTTCTCTGCTTTCCTGTGTGAGAGCGACCCTAAATTTTTGAGGTTGGTAGCTTTGTGTTAGCCCTTCTTGGGGATATGGATGCGCAGCTGGGCTTCACTCTCCTTCCCTGGGAGAAGCTCATGAAAGGGAAGAAACCTGGACGGGGACAAGGTGGGACTAAAGGGATCTGCAGGGCTTTGGTGGCTTCAGTAGACTGCTTGTGTGAAGGTTGAGGTTGAAGTCCATCTTCTCTCTGCGTTTGTTGGGAAGAGTAAAGACGAGCCACAGTGACTGGGTCTGTGTTGGACTCTGCTGTGTCAGAGCTGAAGCTGGACATGATCCCCACATCCTGTCCCAGCTCCAGAGTAACAATTTGGAGAGATGCTGGCAGATCGTCTGTCCCCTCTGGGACCGATGTGCTGACTGTCACAACCGGCACCGCGTTGCCGGTGGCCTTCTCTTTCTGCTCCGGTGTGCGTGGAGGTGGGAAAAGTCCGATTTGATGGAAATACTCCTAAGAAAGCCTGTCAACCTGATTTTTTCCTTGATGTCTACCCAGCTGGAAAGCTGGTGGCGGTTCAGACAACACCTCCTGAAGCACTGGGAATGTGTGATGTACAGCACAGCCATTGCTCCCTCCCGGCATGGTCCCTCCAGCCACAGTGAGGGATGGTGGAGGGGGTAGCGGGTGTCTAATCCCCATCCTCCTGGTGTGTGCCTGCCTGCTTCCCTCAGCCTTTCACAGCTCTGCTTGGTTTGGGCAGAGGGAGAGATGGGGAGGAGGAGCAGAGCCGCTGGGAGCTGAGGAGGGTGAAAGCTCAGAGGGGAAGGAAGACAGATGCTGGGAGGAAAAGGAGATGACGTGGCTCATTTGCCTGGTGCTTTAGGAGTTGCTTAGTTAAATTAAGTGTTCACTAGGGAGCCTCATTTGGCTTTTAAATAGCTTTGGAGCTTGTGAATGCTCTGTGTTGCTCTGTTCTTTCTGCAGTGAGAGTCACCTCCTGTCCCCATCTCTCTCTGAAGAATGTCCCTCTGTTAAAAGTCCACCTTGGGACATGGGAGGGGAAGCTTGGTGGTCACCTGCTTTCAAAAAGCCCTTCTAGTTCTCCCCAAGCTCCTCATCATTCCAGACCATCTATCCTTTGGTTTTTTCCAGTGTGGACACTGTGAGCTTTGGTGATTGGGACTGACCACAGGTTCCCTGTCCCGCAGAGGCCACGGCATGCCAGGAGCTCTGGTGTTCATCACACAGCACCAGCTGGTCTGGGATGAGCTGGCTGGTCTTCCACCACCTCCCCCTGAGCATCCCACTTAAGACAGAGGTGATGCCCCTTTGGCTCTCCTTTTCCTTTGCAGGGCTGTGTATTTCTTCTTTCCTTTCAGCCAGCTGAAACACTGCTCCAAGAGACTGGAGAATGATTTCGAGTACCTTGTTTCGCTGGTTGTCCCTTGGTGCAGAGCTGGATGTTATTTGTGCTCTTGATCATCCTGCTACCTGGTAAAGGAAATTCACCGTGCTTAGTTTTATTTAATTTCTGTAGAAAATGAAAGTGTCTCAAGCTGTTTCCTTTTCTTTGTCTCCAGAGTAACACACTCTGTGACAGAGGGTGCCAAAGGCAGGCACAAATCCTGAGGATGGGGGTGCAAATGATGTTTGCTCTCCAAAAAACTCTGTCTCAGTCAAGGATGGGCAATATTCCCCACACCATAGCCACCTTGGAGGGTTCAGCTGTGTCCCCCCATGCAAGCAGATTGTGGCCACCGGGTACCACTGAGGTGTCCCCAGCCGGCTCCCTCCCGGCTCTTGTCCTCCACCATGTGCCCACCAGCCACTTCCAGACGTGGTGGGGGAAGGTTTGGGAGGAGCACACCCCGTTTTCCTCATAAAACTCCAAACAAGAGGCTTGGCCTGGTTTAGATTTTAAAAATAACTTGCACATTTGGAAGCTGAAGTTTCAGAAGGGCTCCGAATGGGATAATGGCTTTGATCGTGACAGTCCAAGATCAAGGGAGGGCTTTTTAGGTTTGCTGCATCAGCTGGAAAATATATTGTAGTGTCTAGACTTTATCATCCTCAAGAAAGGCTCTTTTTTTTTCCAACTCTACAAAAGTTCTAATCCAAAGCCCATGTACAGTTGATAGGAGGGGCTTTGATTCTGTCCAGGAGCATGTTGAAAGAGGTGGAGATGAGCTTTGGACTTTGAAGGACCCAGACCCTGCTTTACAGGCGCCGCTGTTTCCGATGAGGCCGTCGGCACGGATGGAAGTTGTGTCAGCAGTGGGGTGAGGAGACTGAGGATGGGGACCGGCTGTGTGCCAGTCCCCCCTCCCCAGAGCGGTCAGTTCCTGCGGCTGAGCGCTGCCGAGACCTCAGTGCTCATCCTTTGGCTGCTGTGCTTGTGGTCAGCTGCCGAGACCAGCATCTCCCACCAGCATCTCCTGCCGAGACCTCGGTGCTCATCCTTTGGCTGCTGTGCTTGTGGTCAGCTGCCGAGACCAGCATCTCCCACAGCTGTCTCAGTTTTCTCTGTGTAATAACCATAAACATCCACGTTTGATGGTGTGTGGACAGAACTTCAGCATTTTTAGCTTAACTGTAGAAAATGTATGGTTTTCTCTTCTTACCATTCCATAAGTGGGTTTGAAAGTTTTTTTTATTATTTTATTGAATTCTTTTATTATTTAATTATTTTTTATAATTCCAAAAGAGAGGCAGGGAAGGATCTTCCTAAGTTGCTTGGAATAAACTCAAAAGCCTGCCGCGAAGGTGAGGACATCTGGCCACATGTATTTATAGAATCATTAAAATTGGAAAAGACCTTCAAGATCATTGAGTCCAATCTTTGATCAAACACCACCTTGTCAACTGAACCATAGNTCTTTTATTATTTAATTATTTTTTATAATTCCAAAAGAGAGGCAGGGAAGGATCTTCCTAAGTTGCTTGGAATAAACTCAAAAGCCTGCCGCGAAGGTGAGGACATCTGGCCACATGTATTTATAGAATCATTAAAATTGGAAAAGACCTTCAAGATCATTGAGTCCAATCTTTGATCAAACACCACCTTGTCAACTGAACCATAGCACCGAGTGCCACACCCAGTTGTTTCTTGAACACCTCCAGTGATGGTGACTTCACCGCTGCCCCAATGCTTAACAACCCTTTCAGTGAAGAAATTCTTCCTGATGTCCAAGCTGAACCTCCCCTGGCACAGCTTTGAGGCCATGTCCTTTTGTCCTGTCCCTTGTTCCCTGGGAGCAGAGCCTGACCCACACCTGGCTGCCCCCTTATCAGACTTGTTCTCCAGACCCTTCTCCAGCTCCCTTCCCTTCCCTGGACACTCTCCAGCCCCTCAATGTCCTTCTTGTCATGAGGGGCCCAGAACTGGACACAGCACTTGAGGTGTGGCCTCACCAGTGCTCGGTACAGAGGGACTGACTCTTCCTGAAAGCCCACAGAGCAACTGAGCTCTGTCACATTGGGATATGCCCTGTGGAGGAAGCAGAGGCAGTTTTTCTTTGAAACACTGGGTTTTCTGCGCAGGGCTCTGGGGTGTGTTTTGGCAGGTGTGTCATTGGCAGAGTCACCACCAGCCATCTCCTTGGCGTCTCTGCTGCAACACACCATGATGCCACGCTCAGTGCCCGAGGCTTTGGAGGGGTTGCAGCCTAGTTATGAAAGCTTCATCTGGAAGCTTTGAGAAACATTTGGAAATGTTTTGGAAAACATTTGGATCGAGGATGCCGTAGCTCTGCACTTGGTTGTTTTACTTCGCTTTGTCCTCGAGCGAGAAAACTGCTGTTGGGTTTCTGTTTTTTCTTTCCATCAATTATTCTTTTAGACAAACTTATTTCCAGGGATAAATCAGAGCAAATGCCAGTGTGAAAATAGTTTGTGGTGTAAAATGCTACTAAAATTGTGCTGGAAGGGATCTTGAGAGGTTACCTTGTCCTCAAGGGTAGCTGAATACACTCATCGGTCTGGAAAGTGATCATCTTTGCTGGGAGTTGTTTTGTCATAAATTATCTCAGGAGCAGAGGCAGAAATCTACCAAATAATGCTGTCAGTATGCGTGCACAAGCCTTCCTGAGTTTATTCAAATCATTTGCTAAATAAGTGTTGAAAATTAATGCTGGGTTTGTTCCCAGAGCTATTCAAAGTAATATTCCAGAGTAACCTTTTCCACCTTGGCATTTGCCAATATACTGAAAGCTTTATGGATGAATTGCAGTTACCCACAATCTCTGTTTGTCATGGAGCCATCCCTGTTTTGCCCCATTTCTGAGACAACCAGTCCCTAGAAGTCCCACTGGGATGAAGAGCAGGTTTTTCTTCGTTTCTTGTGAATTAGTTGTGAGTTTTCAGTTTTCCAGGTGGTCACCAGCCCTGTGGAAATCCACAGCAAACTCTCCCCTTGACATCTGCAGGCTTAGATAATGTTGTGAGATCCTGGGCAAGGATCACTAGAAATCTTCATCTGCTTTGAGACTGAGCCAAGGAATGACTTTCAGTTAATTTCTCCTGCATCTTCCTCTGTCCCAGCTTTGTGTCTTGAGGGATCAATCAAGAAAAACATACACAAGAGACCTAGTTTCATGCCCCCACCTTTTAAAGATACTCCAGAGCTCTATGAGTTTTTTTTCCCTTGCTTACAGCTCCCCATTTCAGTGATGGAAGGTTCTCAAAGAGGTTCACCTGTAGCCAGCTGGATGCAGGCTTGCTCTCCAGCCAGCGTTGCGTTGGTGTTGGAATCCACACAGCCCAGATGGTGACTGGTTTTCCTTCATCTGGTCCTTTTCCCAACCAGTTTACAGTAGGTGATAGGGGAATTCATCCGTCTTTGGCTGTGGGGAAGGCTTGGCGAGCCCCCCTCGGCCCATCTGCACATTGAAACTGAAGATGACTGGCATCAGCGTTATTGTTTGGCCAAACGTATGCGGAGATATCACGGCTTAGATTTGTTACAGATGGGTTTCTGGATATAGTCTGAGGCATTCTGCCAGCCAATTTTATATCTGTGTAAAAGTGATTGGCATCCCTATAAATAAAGCTGCTGTGGGATTATAAATCTAAATATACTTATTCATTAAATTATTTTTACACTTCCAGTGGGTTGTCATCCTGGCTTATCATAAGCAAACCATGCTCTCTGCCTGTGTGTTATCCACAGCTCCAGCAATGCGGCTTCTGAGGCTCGGAAGTATTTTTTCCACTTGTGTGTGAGTTATCCATGAGTCTCTCTGCCGTGGATCTCTTCACTAGGCCTTCCTCTCAGTCATCACTGGGAATGACCCTGCCCTGGAGACTGCTGTAGAAGCGGTAGTGGCTGTAAATACAGGAATGTGAGTTTTTCTTTTTTGGCTCACAAGTGAGCATGACTCTGCTGGGGTATTTAGTACCTGTGACCTGGTAAATACTATTTGCATGGCTCCTTTGGTGCTGGGAAGGGCTCCTCCGTAAGCTTCTCCATCCATATCCTCAGGCAGGGAGTCTCGCAAAGTTTCTTCCTTCTGTGCCGCAGGCTGGGCTGCATGGAAACAGGGGTCTTTCCACCTGGTTTAACCATCCCTGCTGGTTGTTTTGGCTACAGGAGCAGGGAGAAAAGTCCCCCAGACCAGCTCCAGGTGCAGCTGTGAGCTGGGAAGGTGCTGGAGGGAGAGCCTGGCTGGACACCAGCACAGCTGGGCAGCGATGCAGGCACTGGTACATCTGGCTTGGTCTTTGAACAGGCTGATGAGAACACTGTGAGCTGCAGCCTCCGGTTTCTCTGGGTTTTTTTTCCTTCTCCTTTCAAAGCATTTGATTATTAATTCAGTAAATGATGAAGCATAGAGCACATGTGCCTGAGTGGCAGAATATCAGCTGCCTCACTCTCCTCGGTAATAACGTGCATTGATGAAAGTTAACCCATGATTTGGGTTTAGTTTCCTAATGAAAGGAAGCGTCAAACTCAGTCTGTCTGCTCCTCCTCCCATCACTGACAATTCATTAAGTCCATTGCCTGGTTTTGTCCTTTCTTTCAGGTTGGTTTTTCATCTCAAATCTGTGGAGCTGCTGCAATTTTTGTCAAAACAGGCATCAAGTTAGAAGGGTGTTGCGGAGGTTTTTTATTAAGAGATGCAATGAAACCTCAGCCTGCACTAGACACCAGGGAATACACATAAATGTTATGAACATCCAAGCCATAAAGAGTGCTTTAGTTGGATTTGCCACGTTATGAGACAGCAGAGAGCCCACGCTGCGGGTCTCTGCACAGACATGTAGGTGTTGCCGGGGGGATGTTTGCCTCGGTGAATTCTCTGATGTTTAATAAATGTAAGTTCATCCTGCAGCCTCACTACAGAGGTGGCTTACGTTGCTGAGATTCACAGAAGGAAGTCTTTTCGTTCCTGTTGGTATTCCTAGTGCTGCTCACCCCACCAAATGTAGTTTTGGTAGCATAACAGGGTCAGCACCGTCTTGTAGGGTCTTCAGAAGCTGGTAGCAACATTTAGATGTCCTGACCTTTTTCTGGAGCTGGTTGCCAGTCCATGTGCCATTTGGCATTGTGGAGGCAGGGGAGGCCAAGCTGCTGGGATTCAGCATCCTGAAGGTGGGAGCTGGACAGTGGTGTTGGAAACCTCACCATGCTCTGTTGCAGGAAAGCACAGTTTGGCAGGTGAGCAGCAGATGGAGAGGAGAATCCTGAGTGCGGGGTCCTGTGTCCCTGCCCCTGGATTATTTCTGGTGCCCAGTGGCTGAGCTGCAGCCGCGTGGTGGAGGTAAGAGGCTGGCATCTGGGTTGTGTCCTGCAGGTACCAGGGTTGGTTTGAGCAGAACAAATGTATTTCACAAACCCAGAAGTTAAATGAATCATTTTGCCCGGTGCAGATTAGCACAGAGGTTGCCTTGGCCAGAGCTGTGTGGCTGGTGCCAGCAAACAGGGAGGTGGTTGCCTCTGGGAATGACATTCCCATGGTCCTGTGTCCTCCTGCAGACCCCAAGGCACTAATGTACCCCTTTCCTCCCTAAACCAGCAACAGCTCCTGGTTGGCACGTGTTCCCCAGGCCCCGGAGGTGCTGGTGTGGATGCTCAGAGCATCTGTAAGGTAATCTGGAGGTTATGGTGTGACCAGCTGGGCTTGGTGCTGCTGGTAGATGGGTCCTACGTGGGTGTGAGATCCTTTCATCACCTTGTCTCGGGGGGAAGAAAGAGACCCTGAAAGACCAGCCACCAACTTCCCTGCAGGGATATGACGGGGTGCAAACAGGACTTGACATTCAGTGTGTTCTTGGTGAGCTGCCAAATGTTTGCCTGTCAGCCTGGCTTTTACTTGTAGGTGTCAATGCTTCTTTCCAGGCCTGGTTTCCACCACAACCTGAATTCTTCGCAGTGTTGGGTTTTTTTTCCTCTTTGTTTCGTCTTCTCTTTCTCCATTCAGTGCCTTAGTAAGAACACAGCTGAAGTCCTGGGAGCCCAAACTAAACCTGTCTATTACACATGACCCGATTAGACGCCATGGTAATAAGCATTTGAATCTAAAGCTAGATCAGGCAGGGAGCAGTCTGAGGCTGGATTTGCATAGCACGCATTCCTTTTCCACAGGACGTGTTGGTAAATCTACTGAAAGTGAATTTAGAAAGCGCTGGCATGCGTCAAGTGCTCCTGTTGATGCATGGGTTGCTCTTCTCGCCAGGCACTCAGCTGGGAAAAAAATGCCTGTGATTGCCTGGAAGATGCTTTTTCTCCTCTCTGCCTGCTCTCACGGCTCATGTTGCAGTCGATGGGGATGGGTAGCTCTTGCCAGCTCTAAAAATCTGCATTAATGGCGTTTTGAAAGGTTTTGCCTGGACAGGCCATTATTTCAGGGTGCTTTCTCTTCCTGGGACAACTCTGGCAGTAGTGGAATGAATCTGGAATTTTCAGGTACCTAGGTCCAATGTGCAGCTTCTTCAAGCTTTCACTTCAGTGTTACAGGTCTTGTGCTGGAAAATGCTGTTATCCAAAAGCCATTTAATTTCCTGCCCCTGTGGACAGTCGTAAGATTGTGGATGATCTGAGGGTCAGTCTCGGAGTTATGTCATTACCATGTGTTTAGGCCATCCAGACTGCAGTGTTAATTTGGGGCAATGGGATGCGGAGGTCAGACACGGTGGGAGGGGAAATGTTTTTCAAGGTCTAGGGCAGTGTCAGGGCAGCAAACCTGCAGGCTTTCTGTTCTAGGAAAGGGTTTGAGATGGAGGTCATGGGTTTCAAGCTTGGTTAGACTTGCTGGGCCCCACTTCGTTATCCAGGGTGTTGTCTGGGCTGTGTTGGAAGACCTGACAATCTGGTGAATGCAGAGCTGCACCCCTGAGCAGCCTCTATCAGCCAACTCTGCTGCCACTTCTGCTGATAGAGGTGTTTCAAAAGCTGCTGAAGGAATGGGAGTGTGTTTCTGGGTGTTTGGATGTATTTTCTCACCTGAGAGCTGAGCAGACCTGGTGTCAGACAAATGCATCGCCCTGAAGCCATGAAAGGAGGGGAGCTCTGAAGGAATGCCGCAAGTCGCTGATCACCAGTGCACCTGGAGCCTTGCCCTGGTGGCAGATGTGAAGAGCTCTGCAAGACCCAGCCACCCCCAGCAGTCACCTCTAAGTGTGAAGTTCCCCACTGGTTTGGATTTTGGGTAAACCAGACTGGTGTTGATGGGGAGAAGTAAAAATGCCATCACTCCAAACGTGTCCCCCAGACTGACATGCTGAGCATGACTCCACCTGCTCTGAAATACCCCTTTGGCCAGTTGGGGTCAGCTGTCCAGGCTGTGTCCCCTCCCAACTCCTTGTGCACCCCCAGCCTCCTCACTGGTGGGGTGAGGAGCAGAAAAGACCTTGACTCTATGCAAGCGCTGCAAAGCGATAACTAAATCATCTCTGCATTAGCAACACTGTTTCCAGCAGAAACCCGAAGAAAATTAAACGGTCCAGCCAAAACCAGTTTGGTTTTGAGGAAGGCGAGTGAGGGGGCGGTGTGGGAGGTGTCTGCAGGGAGCGGTGGGTGCGTGGGGGGCGCGGGCGGGTGTCCGAGCATGGTGCCGCAGCCCGGCCCGGGTGGGTGACGCCGCGGCTCTCGGAGCCCACGCCGCGCCCGCAGTGGCCTCGGGGAAAGCGCATCGGTGCTCGTGGGCACGTCTGAAGTGTGGTAAGTCCCAGAGGTATCGGCACCCAGTCTGCCCTCCTGCCGCAGATGAGATTTAACTTGAAAAAAAAAAAAAAAAAATCAAACATAGTTATGTTCTCTTCAAGGGTGTCTGAGCCTCTCAGGATCCCCTTGGGGCGCTTTTTCAAAGCGGTTATGTGCAATTGCTAGGCTTTTTTTTTTTTTTTGCTTTAATGAAAAGGGAGATGATCGTTTAAATATCTACAGGGATGGGAAGGTTGTGTTGCAGTTTGTGCTGGCTGTAGCGTGAAGACCTGCAAAGAAGAGAAATCCACTTCCATATGTAGCACTGGCAGGCATGTGACCACTATTGCTGTCAGCCTGCCCTTCCAGGGGGTTTCCTCACTGAAATGTTTGCTCAAGTGGGGTGGAGAGGCTCATTTTCTGAGCAGTATATAGAGATGAAGGCAGGCAGGATGCCTGAAGCACTAGAGATGCTGTGGATGCCTTGCTTGAACTCCAGACTCTCTGGGGAAAACCAGATTTGGTTAAATCAATGCACAGAGCAAAAACTAACAATCCTGTGCATGTACTCAGTGTGTTTAAATTCAGTTTGTATTGACGCTGCTGATGCTGATACTTTCCTGGATTAAACATTAAAATAGCCTCTATTGATTTTTAAATGCATCCCCTTGGGACCTCCACTGGACTGACATTCCCCTCTGGATGCTCCAGCTGGGGAAGAGGGACCTTCCTTTGGTCCATCCCTGGCATTGATGTGTCGAAGGCTCCCTCCCCTCGGTGAGAGGCCAGATAATTATTCAATTAAAACCACGTGCCCCCATTAGGACAGGTCCTCTGAATTGCAGGTGGATTGGAGCAGCTGTGCTGGAAAGTCCTGCTGCCCTTGTGGCTTGGGATGGTGCAGATCCATCCTGGTCAAAGCAGGGCTTTTGCCATAAACTACATTGTGTTGTGGCCACATAAAAAAATTATGATCAAGCCTTCACATTAATCTCACTTGCTGTGCTCGCCTGATAGCTTTTGTTTTGTTTAAATGCAAACAGTATTTCAGTGAAACGTGATAAAAGTTGCTGTTTTTTCCCAGGCTGGGTGGGAGCAGGCATCACGTTGGAGCTGTTGGGATCACATTGCGCCCGATGTGAGCTCACATACATTGTTTTTCGGTGTTCATCTGCTGGAGCACAGGGAGGTATTAGTGTCACACTGGAAGGAAAAGCGGCCAGTGGGCTTTTTCTGCCATTAGTCGTATTTATCAAGGAGTTCTCAACCCCAGGTTTGTACTTTAGGGGGAAAAATCACTCTGGATTAACATCAGAATTTAAAAACCTTTAAAAGGAAATCAGCATTGCAGATGGGTAGGCCAGCTGAGAGATCTGACAAGTGTGTTTTGTTTGCTCTGGGCACCTTCTGTGCTAGGAGTTTAATGATATCTTGAAGTTTAATGATATTTAGCCACCAGGGTCCCTTCTGGGAAGGACTCCTATTTACAGCAGTCTCCATCCAGTTTCCATTTTGAGAGAGAAACCAGCTTGCTGCACACCACAAAATGCCTGAACACCTGGGGTTGCAGTAGCCTCACCTTAAGCATGGATAGTGCTAAAAATCTCCAAACGCCACCCAAAAAAAGCCCTCTGGGACTCAGCCAGGAGCTCCTCGTTGCCTCGTCGTGCTGGTGGCTCCATTGCAGATGTTGCTGTGTTGATGGACTGGAAGCATCTCCTGCTGAGCAACTTGGAAACTTTGTGAAGCCAAATTAAGAGGCTTTAAAAGAGGGAAAAAAACGTGCCTGCCTTCAGCCCGTCTCACCCCGGGGATTATTTGCTTGAAATGGGGAGCAGTGAAATGGAAAGCTCTGTAGTGAGGGTTTGCATACGATAAATCACAGTCACAGCCCAGATATTCATTGGAGGAGCAGGGATGAAAGAAAGGGAGGAATTAAAATAAAGGAAGGTTGTTGATTGAACTATTGTTCTCCAGGAAAAGGCTAATTGGCAAACAAATATCCTCCTCCAGTGGGAAATGCAGCTCCCCTCTCCCCGCTTGCCAGGCTGCTGAGTTTGTATTAACAGCATTTGCATCGTCAAAGGGAGTAGTCAGAACTTGTGGTATCTAGGGCTGGGCTTTACAGCTGGTATTAGCACCTTCTGGAGGTGTGTTGTGCTTTGAATGAGCAGACTTCCCCCAGCTGGGGCCAAAACCAGCGCTGGAAATGGAGTGGGGCTGGATTGGTGCTCGTGCTTGTGCTGGGAGATAGGGATGGAGCCAGGATGGAAGAGGATGCTCCCCCCGGGATGCTCAGCGAGGATGTAGGAGCCCCCTGAGCTGCCCAGCGGGTTTTGCATCCCTCTCTCTGAACTGGTTTTGTCCTTGAGGGCTGCCTGGACAAGGCTTGGCATCACTCAGCCCGGACACCCTCAAAGGCTGGCTGGGAGACCACGTTCAAATGGCAGGGGACAAATTCTGGGAGGTTCTTCCCTGCAAGGCTTCAGGCTTTCAGGAGAGCCCCGAGTCGGTGCTAATCCCTCCTTGCACGTAACCTCGGCTCTGAAAGGGCCGCCTCTGCCCCTTTGAGCCCCACCACAATGCAGCACCGACAGCTGCCGCCCCAAAACAAGAGCGGGGTGAGGGGAGCACCGGGACAGGCAGCCCCCTCGCGCCGCCTTTCCTTTCTGCTGCTTTTTTTTTTTCTGTGTTGCCTTTTAAAACTGGGCCGGGACACAGGGAGGTCAGGGGAATGCCCCAGCATCCTTCCTGGAGAGCCCCACCACCGCCACCACCTCTGCCTCCCTCTGCCTTCCTGGAAAGTCTCTTGGGCTTGGACAAGTGTTGTGCCTGGGTTTCAAAATGAAAATCATGCAGTACGTTTAAAGGAGCAATATGTGGCTTGAAAACTGTTTCTTCTTCCCACCACTGCAAACCCACCCCACTTTTATGGTTTGATTCTGCGAAAAAAGGACCATGAATCCGCCTGGCTTCTGGGAAAACGGGATGTGTGTGTCTGTAAAATTGGGTCATTCAGCACCCTAGTGCATATCAAGAAATATATATATATATTTATATAGGTTCGCAAACTGGGTCTTGTCTGTGGCTCCATGTTGTTGTCCTTGTTCCTACAATAATATTTGCCTGAACTGATCTGCTGGAGTTCCTGTAAGACGTGGTCTGTAGTGGTTTGGAGGATCTGCTGCCGGTGCTCAGCTTGTCACTGATCAAATTTACACTTTTAGTGGAGAACTCGTGACCTCCAGTGTTACTGTTCTGCTCACCATCTAGATGACTGGGAAACTTCAGCAAGGTTTGGTTTTTAATCCTCAAAAACTACACAAAGTTTTGCTGCAGCAGCATCTTCTCTGGTTAGATTAATATGTGCACTGAACCGTGCACCACAGGGGATCGAGGGCTGTGTGGGGTTCCCTGGACCGGCTCCTGATAGATGCTGCAAGCCCTCAGCCTTCTCCTTGGATCCAAGCTTGTCTCCATGCCCTTGGATGGATGTCCAGCAGCATGCCATCAACCATCCCCTGCTCCAGATTTTTGCTGGCTTGCCAGAGCGAGCGGCACTGCTCCGAGGATTGATTTCAGCTGGAGAGCGTTAAGACAGATCCCGTCTCACCCCTGCTGTGCACCACGCTCTTCCCCCCGAAAACTGGATTACAGAGTCAGCAGCGTGCGTGCTTCCCTTGGCAGGGACCTCACTCGTGTGCTGGGGAGGTGACAGGCAAGCCAGGCCGTGGTACTCTCACAGCACGATGGAGGTTGTTGCTCTTTTCCCTGAATAGCGTCAACACCCCCAGGTGGGAGCCCCATGCAGATGCGTACAAAAAAGTCTCTCCCAACGCTTTTTCTGCTTTTGATAGGTGTAAGTTTAAAGTGGAAAAAGGAGGGCTTTTCTGGCGTGTTACAAATTCGTGAAACTATGTCTTTCCCTCGCTGGCTCTGTGAATAAACTGGTCTAATTTGTCTTGCTGCACCCTGGCTGTGGCCATCGAGCCCCTGAAGCTCATCTGCCCTTGAGCAGAGCAAAATGTTTTCTTGCGAGACAGCAGGCCCAGATGTATGCTTGAGGATGTGACAAATGCCACAATAAAAGGAAAGAACAGAAAGAGGAGGTGACACATTGTAGGCAAGCACTGGGTTTTTGATGATGCTGGCAGATGGGGCTTTGCTGGAGTGAGCAGAGAGCTCCCGGCTGCAGCCAGCTCCTTGTGGCATCGGGGGCAGTGTGCTCGTGGCCTTCAGGTACCAGGTAGCCCAAGCAAGGTGTGGAGACACAAAACACTTTTTTTGTTGGGTTCATAGAGTACAACAGGATTTCTGGGAGGAGGAAGGAGGATCGGGGGTAATTCAGGATTTGGCGGGTGTATTTATAAATCCACGAAACCCAAGTCTTTGAGATTAGTTTACGCTGAGAATCGCGGCTCTTGTGATGCTCTGGTGATGAGTCAGGCTCCTCCTGGCAGCTGCATCATGGAAAGGGTCCTGTTCCTGTCCCCTTTTGGGCTGCTGTTTTGAGCATAGGTGAATGGAGAAAAGACAATCAGTAGTTTAAAGCCTTTTAGCTGAATGTTTTGGGCTTTATGCCCCCTCCTGATGATAAGCACTGATTTCCACCAAACGCAAACATTGCTCTCCTGTACAGCCTGTGCCTGAAAACAGTTTTACGTTGGAGAACAGGGGCTTTGGAAACCAGCCTGGGAGTTTGTGGCCAAAAAATCATACTCTTGAAAACAGGAGCAGCTGTGCTGGGGATACCAGCACCATGCTCAGCACAGTAGAGATGCTGGTGATGGGCTCAGATCCTTTAGGCTTCTGTGTTGGAGGGAATTCCTGCTCAGGGGAAGGCCATCCTATTTCTGAGCATTTCATCCACGCAAGGGCTCAGTGTCAAACCTTTTATTTTTAAAACTGAAAAATGCTTAGACCTCTCTCAGTAAAGAGTGTTTCCTTGCACCAGCTTTGGTGCAAACGTGAAATGGAGCGGCACTTCTCTCTCTTGAGAGGTATGTGCTGCTGCCTCCTAGATGGGCAGAACACCATGAACACATTTTGAAGGGCTCACAGTCAGGACCAAGCCCAAGAAGAGGTTGGGTTAGTGAGTGGAACCAAGGAGGGTGCTGACTGTCTTGGCTCTGTAAAGTGAAAAATCGGAACGTGCCTGGGAAAGGCTTTGATGCTTCTCAGGGGATGCCACAAACGTACAACTGATCTGAAAAATGCTATGGGAGCATCCAGTGTTTATTGCTGTGGAGGTCTGGATGTGACTTACAGTGGGAGGAAAAGTAATCTAGAATTGTTAATTTAAAAAAATGATGCAAGGTGTCTTGCACTGTGCCCTGTGCTGGGCGTTGCATTCATGGCGAGAAGCCCCGAGGGAGAATGAGCATTGCTCAGTGGTGGAGTGGGACAAGCACAGGGTGCACTGCCTGGAAAGCCAAATTCCTGCTTTCTAAATGCTGTTGAAAGGGGTCCAGGACACTTGGCTCTAACACTTGGTGTCAGGGATGGTGCCTTCCTAAAGTCCTTGCTGAGGCCAAGTGCCTCCCCACCGTCACCAGCCAAGGAGGTCACTTTGCAGTGATGGATGAGAGTTGGAGTATTTCCACTGTTTGGGAGCATCCCAGGCTGTGCTGAAGCTCTTGCAGAGTAAAGGCAGGCAAAGCATGAGATGGCCCAAGATGCTGAAATCGGTCAGGACATGGCAGAGACGGTCAGTGAGCGCTGTTAGGCTTGCATCAAAAGCGCTCCCCGCTTGTGCAATGCGCTGGAATAAAGCTCCACATTCAGAGAAAGAGCTCACTCAGGATCTTACATCCTCATTTTGGGAAGGGAGCCAGGAAAACAACAAGCTAATATTCATATTTGAGGATTTAGCTCCTGGCTCCTGGGTGGGTTTGGAGGAGGCGGGTGTGAAGGAGAGCGTGCGCGCTCCTTTGCATGTGTTTGTGCCCTTGTTGGGTATTTTTAGGCTGCAGACCGCAATGCTGCAATACCGGTGCTGGCTCCAAACCAGCTGGTTGGGGCATCGGTCACAGACAGGCTTTGGCAGCTCGTTGCTCCACGCAGTTTAATTTAGCTTGCTGAGGAGGCTGTTGAATATGCAAGTGGTAATTGCTGCTCTCCTTTCCTTAAAGCAAAGGCGGAAGTGACACCAGGGTCCAATTTTCTCCTAATGACTGATTTCATTTAAACACTGCTCAGGGCAATGTAGGCTTGATGCTTTTCTTTTTAGGGCTGGGGAGGACTGAACTTGTATGTCTGTGTGTCACTGAGCCCGTGGCCTCCATCCATCCTGGTTGCACACGTGAGCTAAGCTCCTTCTCCTCCTCTTCAGTCAGGGTTTCCAGTTTGAGCCCATCACACACACATTTCCACCTTTGTTTCTGTGAAAACAGAGTTGTTTGGGAATGATTCAGCCCCATCAGTCCTGCCTTGAGATTTGGGCTTGGCTACAAGTTCCCTCAGTGACCCTTCCCAACCTATCTTCCCTGGCTCTGTACATACAGGGGCAATTAAGCTTAATTTATTCTGGCCCTTTCAATAGTAGAGGCCAGAAGGCACCATCAGATCACAATCTGACTTAAATTTATTGATCTAATTAGCGGTCAAAGGTACAAGCAGGAGGTGGGAGCAGGACACTTAACATACGATGTGGCGTAGAACTTGTCCCTTCTGTTCTCCTTAACGCAAGCCTCCAGATTGCCAGGGGCTGCTGCTTTTTCTTCTTGAATAACCAATTTCTGCAGGATTTGCAGAGGAGGAGGAGGCTGTGTAGCTGGACTTTGTTCTGACGATGCAAGCTGCGCTGTCTGCAGCTCCCAACGACCTGCCGGGGAGCTGTGTTTTGATTTTGATCCATCACGTCAATGAATATTCATCAGCCTTCTGAAGGCTTAATGCTACTTGCCTGGTAGCTAACATATTCTCTCCCTAACCTTTTTTTAGCCTTGGTTGCTAATAACCGACAGCCCACTCAGTCTACATTATAGGGTGGTTTGGTTTTTTAAATTGTTTATAGATGAAAATGAGGAACCTCAATAGCTCCAGAGCTGGAAGCTGCTCAGAAGTACCTTGTCTTGGTTGCTACGTGGCTGTCTGCTTTAAACCCCAGAATAAAACCTTGCCTTTTTGTCTGTCATTCAGACTCCTCATAAAACATTGTCAGGAGTGCGTATCTCTGAAGAGCAGGTGTTGTTCTGATAAAAGCTTTCCACACGTTTTTGTAAGCCCAAGTCAGAGCTTGTATGTAGCAGCAGGTTTCAAGGACGAGGTTGACGTGGTGTTGAAAAGGGAATGGAAAATGCTCCGTGGAAGAGTTGGGTATGTTTGCTCCAGACCAGCTCCTGGAGCAGGGTCAGGATCAGGCGCTGCTCTGAGAGTGGTGTGGCTGTACCCACGGACTTGGAATGACCAAGTGACCAAACTTTGCACATCTGAGAACCCAGCGTGGGTTGGGACAGAGCTCCTGTGCCAGGCATAAAGTGCTGGGCAGCCGCCAGCATCTCCCTTTGCACCCTGCTCCTTGTGGCTCTTTAAAACACAAACCTGTGGCGTTTTCTTCTGTGTTGGACTGGACAGAGGTCTGTGTGCCTTTGGCTTTTTGTTTCCCTCCTTTCTTCAGGAGAGAAACTCCGCAGCAGGTCCCCAAACCCTGCTGACACCGAGGGGATGCCAGCAGGCTGCTAATGGATTTGCCGCGCTGCTGGCTGCTGGGGAGCCATGATGAGAGAGCTTTCATGGCAGCTGAAATTCCTCCAGCGGCTGCATATTTCTACATCCGAGACGTAAAAATGTGAAATGAGATTTGGGGCCCTTCAGGAAGGGAAGACTCTCCAGGCTGGGCACAGAGCAATTGCACAGGCTGGGATTATCCTGCGGGAAGATCCAATAGCTGTTTCCCATGGTTCGTGGTTCAGCAGATGCTTACACCATGTGCTAAAAACGTGCCATCGAGATCGTTTCAAGGGTCAGATCCTCTGCTAAAGAACTGTGGGTAGAGCCTGAATTTTCTGCAAGGTCCCTGTTTTCGGAGGCAGTGTTTGCCATGCTGTGGTGGTGCAGGGTCTGACCTCAGGTCTGACCCCAGCCCTGGCTCTCCACAGGGCACAGCAGCTGTTTATTCTGCTGTATAAATCCATAGTTGAAGGGAATGGCAGGCTCCGGGGAGATCAGACACTCCTCTCCAAATGCTGACCTTTTTTTCCCAAGTGTCTTCATAGCTTTGTTAATAAATCTGAGTCATCCATATTTCAACCTTGGCTGTTTGTGCCGTCTCTTAACATCTCAGTGTCTTGTTTCTCAGAGATAAAATATGTGGGTGTGTAACTTTGTAAGACAAATGTTTAGGCTTTTTGAAAATTCCCTACTTTGCTGGTTGATTTTTCTCATTAGAGTGTTTCTCCACAGTCCTCATTCCTTGTAGGTGACCCTCCTCTAGTGTTGCTGACTTGAGAGTCCCAATTTTGAGGCAGCATATGCCTGGTCCTTGCCGTTATTAGTCAGGCGGGGCACATGGTTCCTGCCCTGAGCTTTGCTCCCAACCAGGAGTGTCAGAAATCAACAAAACCCAAGCAGCCGCCGGTGCGAGCCGTGCCCAACGTCAGCACTGCTTAGGAAAATCTGAGCTACCGGCACCGCGTGATTTTTATCAGCTGAAATCGCGTCTTGTAAATATTTACTGGAGCTACAAGTAAGGTTTATCTAGTTAAAGCCAAGCAAAACTTTCCATGAAAAAGAGCCGCCCTGCCGGAGGTTGCTGGTGGATGTTTAGGGACACGTTTAAGAGTTGGGGGAAGCGTGCAGGATATTTTTTCAGCTCTGCTGCTGTCTGTAGCTTGGGGCATCCTGAGCCACATGAGGTCTTCAAGGATTGAGTCACCCATGGTGGGACCTGGTGGCCCCAAGCACATCCAGCTGTTCTGGCAGCAGTCTCCTGAATTTTCCATACCCCTGGCATGAGGGGATATGAGGTGTGGGTATGAGGGGGGCTGGCCTGGCTGCCATGGCATGGGGAGGTTGGTGCAGATTTGCTGGGATTGGCAACAGTGGTGGGGCCCAGGACTCCTCATCCCGCGGGGACAGTGGCATGACCCCTGCCGCTGCCAGCTCTGGCACGAGGCAAAGCAAATGCATCTTTTTAATTTGCGTGGTCGTCAAGGTTGCCAGGACTGTAAACGTCAAATCTGAGCAGAAATATTTGGCACGAAAACCGTCTCTGCTCTTCCCCTCCGTGCCGAGCGCGTGGGTGGCTCGATTCCTCCTCCCACCGCGGGACGAGAGCGCAGCGCTGCGGGGCGGCTGCTCGAGCCTCCACTCTTCTCTTCCCCGCAGGATCTAGTGCCCAGGAGGGAGGGACGCAGAGGATTGTGGCCATGGCCCCGAGGAAGAGGAGCAGCCGGGGGATCTCCTTCATCTTCTGCTGCTTCCGCAGCAGTGACCACCCTGAGATCACGTACCGGCTGCGCAATGACAGCAGCTTCGCCCTGCAGACCATGGAGCCCTCGCTGCCCATGCCGCCGGTGGAGGAGCTGGATGCCATGTTCACTGAGCTGGTGGTAAGTAGGATACTTCTTAGTTTCAGTTTTAGTTTTGAGGTTTCTCCCTCTTTCCCCCCAAGGCCCTCTTTGCACTCTCTCCAGCCTTGGTTTTGAGTTTTCAGGCAAACTTTGGTGTGAACAGAGGCTGCTGTTGCTGAACCCTGAGCTCTGCTCCTCCCTGAAGTCCTGCCAGTTTAGGGTGGTCTCTTCCATTAGAAACCCTTAATTTCTTATAGCAGGGGGTTGGGTCCAAGCTGGTAAAGCAGGATGTCCCCCGTAGGTGCAAAGTGACTTTACTTGCTTGGCACTCAGCTTCACAGAAACCATCAGGTGTGGGCTACATTGAGATTTGGAAAGTCAGGATATTGTTTCTTTATCCTTTGCTTCCAAAACTTGGAAAAATATGGATTAAGAAAAAAACTGATAGCCAAAAAATCTTTAATTTCCTCTAAGCAAAAACATTTTGGTGTGGTATTTTGGATGGTGTTTTACTTTGAGATCATTCAGCAGTGAAACGAGGTTTTCCTACGGTGCTGGGATGCATAGAGGGAACTGGGAATTGTGACACTGGTCAGTCACACCTCGAGGTATAGCACATCCCATTAGATGCCAGGCATGGACCTGTTGGGCTGGGCCTCTTGGTAGAGAAAGGCTCCGGGTTGTATTATAAAAGCTGGTTTTACCCAGACATCCTTCTCCGTGGGCAGGATGTGGCAGACCAGGACACCAGCACAGCACGGTGGGGATGAAGTGTCCGTGCAGCAGGACTCTTCTTGCAGCAGTTCTGCAAAACGCCACAGGTCAGGTTGGCTTCGTTCAGGTGAAGTGGCTGCCTCTGTCCCAATTTATTCTCCACTGATAATTTGGCCAAATCAGGTTTTCCTGGGGACATTCTTTCCCGTGGATCACTTTCCCCATGCCCCAGCCAAAGGCTTGTTGGGCTGAAGGAGGCATCTCTGGAGGCTCAGGTACTGGAGCCCCACCAAGCCTGTGCACCTCATCTCAGCCCAGGATTTTCAAAACATTTCCAAACTCATCCAGATGCTTCGTGCAGTGGCAGTGCCCCAGGGAACTTCTGTGTGTGCAACGAGGCAGGAGCCAGTCCAGCCTGGGGCACACCCTGGTGCGGCGCTCCTGCTCTCTGGTCCTTCTGCATGCTGTTGAGATTTTTAGTTCTTTTTCCCCAGCCGAGGGTGAGGAGAAGGCCGGGAGGCAGCTGCTGTTCCGGGGCATGCTGGCAGCAGGAGCCACGCTGGCTCCCTGGGGACTGAAGTCATGCAGAGAGGGGGACAGCGGGTGCCCACCGTGCTCCTGTGCAAGCAGCTGCAACCCCCTGGCTCCCCAAAAAACCCATCAGGCAGGTCTCAACCCAAGCCAGCACTGGTTGGGAGGGAAGGGGAAGCCAAGCTCTGCCCTGTGGGCACAAGAAGGCAGATTCCTGTTCAGGGAAGTGAAGTTGCAAATTCCCCCCATCCTTACAATGGCTCCTTCTTGCTCTCAGTAACCTGTTGGTGTCGGGTATTAAATTTCAGCATTAGTTAAATGGTTTGGAAAGTATCCCACTGTTCCTGTACAAACCCACTGTGTAACATTTGGAAGAGAGACAGAGAAAGCACTCAGAGGTGCTGGGCTGATCTTCACGCCTGCGGGAGCCCGATGCCATCGTGCTCGGCCATCCGGGGTGGGATGGCTTGTGCCTGCTCTGTGGGACTAAGGCTCCCTCCAAAGTCCTTGGCTGTCTCAGCCCATTGGGTTGAGGGAAGTTAAAGGGGTTGGAGGGGATCCGAAGGCTTTGCCAGCTGGAGTTGGTCCTTTGCCAACTCTTCTCTAATCGTGACTTTTCTGCCCCGCTTGTTCCCACTAGGGTCTCAGAGTGGGAGGGATGGAGGATTTCAGGCCTGGGATGGGGGGTATCTTTGGGGACATTGCAGCAGTAGGTTTGGTCACCAGGATGGACAGTCCTCCCACGGACACAAACAACAGAGCAGGATCTGTCCTCCACGGATCCCAGCCTGCTGCTTACCTCTAAGGGCAAAGTCCCTTTCTCTTTGGAGCCATCCTGCAAAATACTCCCTGAGCTTCATGTGTTTTTAAGTGTGCCTGTTGCTCTGAGGCAGGAAACATCCGTAGCGTGAGAAATTGGTGATTGTCCCGTGCCAGCAGCAGAGAATGAGGGCCTGAGCTGCAGAGGGACGTGTAGCAGCTGTGACTCCCAAGGTCAGCTGAAGGCTTGGGCTGCTCTCCCGGTGTCTGTTTTTTTGGCCTGTTTTGTGTTAGATGGACACTTTGGATTTTAATTAGGATAAGTAAATAGGATAGATAAATAGTTAGGGGTTTATTCTGTGCCTGTGCAAGTGTTTTTCACTTAGCTGCATCAGGAACAACAGGGAAATGGGATATTTTTTTTTTTTT
>VZTD01002407.1:193299-220727 GCA_013397725.1 Rhagologus leucostigma | reverse complement strand
TTTTTTTTTTTTTTTTGGCCTGGGCACAAATTTCAGCAGTAAGAAATGCCTGATCTTCATCCCAGACTGCAGGGACGATGCTGTCTGTCCCAGCCAGCCATATGCAGCAGGCAGGGGCTTTTCCCTGGCTTGGGGCAGATTGCAGATGTTGTTGCTGTGGTCAATGACTGATCACTGTTTCCTCCCGGAGGAACCTTTTTCCTTTCTCTGCCTCTCCCCCGGCCTGGTCTGAATGGGTTTTGTTGGAGCATTGTTGGGATGTCGCTCAAGCGGGCACCAGCCCCGTCTGAAAGGCTTTTCTTTGTCCGCTGTCCTGCCGGGGCTCCGGCCAGGCTCAGCCACCCAGGGAGGAGCAGGTGCTGGCAGAGAGGCACAAACAAAAGCAGAGTATTTCAGCAAGATTTACTGATTTGCAGCTCCTTTCGCTGGGACAATGCTTTATGATTTTGTGCAGCTTTCCGTGCATCCACACCGCCGTGTCCTGCCGGCTCGGGTCGGCGGTGTGTTTGCTTCCTGAGGCTCGTGCAGAGGTGTGGTACCTGCCAGGCAGCATCCATTGGATTTAAGGAGTTTCAGGAGCCATCAGTCCTCCCGCAGGACACATGAGGAGGGTCACTGATCACTGTGCCCCAGCGAGGAGGAATTCTGGGGTTGCACGAACTGCCTGCGAACCAAGAGAACAAAGCTGTGCCATCTGCCACAGCTTCTTTCAAGAGGCTCCTGCGTATCTGGGCTAACAATACAGCATTTCTTCAAAGGCTGAAATCTTGCTTGCACGCTCAGAGAAAGCACTTGCAAAGCTCCGCATAATGGTGCCATATGGTAGATCTTGCCATAACAATCCTCTCTATTTTCCGCCAGCAACTAGACTTTCCACCAGATGGGTAAATGACTGATGTCCTTTATATCTGCCTAACACTCCTTGTCACTCCGAGGTTTGTAATGAAACGCTCTGTGTGTGGTGGTGTGCATCGTCCCAGCAGGACGTGCACTGGGCAGGGGCTGGGATGGCTTGTTTTGGAGAGGGAGGAGGAGCCCCAGCGTGACCCAGGACCCCTCGCTGGCTCTGTTCACGGTGGGGTGGGTCACGGTGGCATCTCCATCCCTGCAGAATTGAGAGCGGTGCTCTGGTGACTCCTCAGATAGCTTAGATGCTCAGAGGAGCTGCTGAGTCTGGTGTGGCTTTGCCTGTCCCTGGAGCACAAGATGCTGCCTCTCCCTGCTCCCACACTCTGCTCCCAGCCTGCGTCCCTGCTGGTGGAGGGATGGGTTCAGAGGAGATGCTGCCCCAGACATTCCTCAGTGCTTGTCTTCCCCAGGCCTTGAGGAAATTCCATTTACGGCTCCCGATGGGGCTTCTCAGCCTTTTTACTTCAGACTTAGTGGTGCAGAAGAAATTAAAGCAACCTCCATCCAGCCCTGCGTCCCGCCCGTGGTGTGCAGCAGCCCGTTTTTAGCCTGTGAAACCAGAGCAGGTAACCTTCCCTGGGTCGCTCTGCCCAGATTGCAGCAGCTGACAGGTTATTTGGGATTTGGGGAGGTGAGTGGCTGTGCAGTGCCCCCAGCCCCCCGGACTCAGGATGGGTGCAGGCCTTTGCTCGTGGTTATTGCCTGGGCTTTATGCCTTCCCTTCACATGGAAGGCGGCTGTATCCCTCCCTGCTGCTTTATGAAGTAGTGGAAACTTGTGAGCCTGAGGAACAATAAAAAGGTCTCTGGCAGCTTATAAGATTTATTACAGCATTTGTGTTTGCTGTACTTGGGGCAACTAATGCATTTCATCCGAGCTGCTCTCTGGATGCTATCAGGAGATAACAGATAGTATCCCCTGCCACACACATTAAATCTGTTGCTTTTGAAATACTTCGTGGTGGTCGATGGGTCTGTGGCTCATGATGTGCAGTGCTGGGGTCGGATGCTCCATGCATAACTGTCCCTTGGAGCTGTGCCTTCCCTTCCTCTTGGCATGCTGGGATGATGGCTGTTTTATATGCTGCTTGAACAGGGAGCATATAAACGTGAGGAGAAATGGTGGTGTGATCAGTGTGAGCACTGTTGTGTGTCAGTGACAGCTCCGGGTTGGGAACTCGTTGCTAGCGATATCCAGTTGGACTTAGGAACTTCAGTAATGTGCTTTTCCTCCAGGTTTCTAATCCAGTAAGGAGAAAGTATGAGGTTTTGGGCTTTGCAAAACAACACGGCTTTTAAGTAGCAGCTGAGGGATCAGCTGCAAAGCCAAGCTTTGCATTTCATGCTTGCAGGTCAGCTGTCGTATTTTGCTGCCTGGGCCTTCCAGCATTAAGGACTTCAGGATTTTGAGGACCACTGAATGGTGACCAAAGCCTTTTCCCCTGTATCTGCAAAGAAAAGCATGTGGTTGGTATCTGGAAAAAATTACAATTGCAGCAGCCCTTGTGTCCTGGGCTCCTGGGCAAGCCACCCCTTTCTGCAGAGTCAATCCAGAGCCAGATGCTCAGCATGGAGCTCCTGACCCCATCCCACTGCCGTCTCCCAAAACCAAGCTCCCTTGGCTCATGAATCACTTCTGAGAAGGAAAACCAAATGATTTGTAGTATCTGCTTTTAAATTCACTCTGCAGAGATCCGTGTGCTGTACAGACACTTCTACCAGGCTGCCCAGGTTCAGTTTTTGAGATTGAACAGTCTGGACCTGCCAGGCTCCCATCCCAGCCCAGTGCTCACGGCGGTTGTTTTCATCACCTCGTGTTGTTAACACCCTCCCAGATAATCTCTAAATGTACCTTTTGATAGGTAAGCATCTGATAGAGAAGTCACACACCTACTTGGTCAGAAAATAGGGGTTTTCTGCCTACGTGTGTTCCCTGGACCTGAATGAACCAATCCACCAAGGAAATCAGTATTTCAGCAGAAACAGTCCTGTAATTGCAGTATCTGTTACTGCTACAAACCAGTGTGGGGGCTTGCCCAAAAAACATGCTGTTCCCAACCCCTGATTTTACAAAGGAGCCATGTTACAGCACAATGTGAATCTCAACTGAAGGCAGAGAGCACATAAGGAACCCCTTTGTTTCCAGGAGTACAACTGGAGTGGAAAAATAATATAGTCTACCTGCTAAATGCTTTCCACTTTGCACTTCGTAAAAGAGGAGGCCACATCCCTGGGAGATGCCTGGGCAGCTCATTCAGCAATGCATCAGTGACCTTAAGTGGGGCATTTAGGTTTTTGGCTTGCACTTGCTCCGAGTGTTTCTGGCACAGGTCACCACAGAGGGTACCGGCCTCTTTGGATGGGGAATCTGCTCCAGCAGCAGTCTTCTTCCTGACTGCTCAGTGGTTGGGTGGTGTTGCTGGAGTTTTGAGCAGGATTGAGCAGCAGATGAGTTGTGCTCTATCACCATCCTCAGCTGGAAGCATTCCTGGCGGGAATAGCCTGTGCCTGCCCTGTATCCATTTGCAGATACGAGTGGAAGCTGTCCATGCTGCCGTAGTATCTGTTGTTGGCAGAGTCTGGGTGTTCCTCAGCATGGGAACATCATCAAGGTCAGCTTTTGGCAGCCGAGGCTTTCTCAGCCCTGCAGGGAGGATCCTGCCTGAGTGCCCAGTGATCCTAATTCCCATGAACTCCACTGTTCAAATCAATACCATTATTTACAGGGATCAGCTTCCGTTTCCCAACCACACCCAACATCTGTAATTCAGTCTGATGCCTGCTTGCGCTTGACATCTTGCTGGGGACGATGCCCTGAAATCACAGAAATCACAGAATGGTTTGGGTTGGAAGGGACCTTAAAGATCATCTCATTCCAGCCTCCCTGCCATGGACAGGGACACCTTCCACCAGATCAGGTTGCTCCACGTCTCATCCAGCCTTGGTCAGAAGTAAGGTCCTCTCAGGGTGACTGTGCTTTGCACCTGATTAAATTCTTAAAAATGCCTTTAGGATGCCAGGTGTGACTAAAGCCAGGCCTGTGGGGGATGAGGACTTGTCCCACCCAGGAGTCCATTTCCCTCTTCTGTTGCTCCATCAGCATCAGGCTGTAGCTGGCTTCTGCTTACTGTGGCTTCTGTTTACCGTGGCTGCATTCTTTAGGTCCCACAGCCAGAGTGGTACCTCTTGGGAAACTTTCAGGTTCAAGTTGGTGTGGGGCTTTGTAGCCTCTAATTCCATCCAGTCTGTTTTTGAAATCCAGAGCATTATCTGGGAAAACCTTGGCACGGTTTAGCCTCAGACCAACCATCCACAGTGTTCAAAGCCAGAGCAGCCCTGCCAGGCAGGGGACATCTGAAGCCACGCTTGACCTGTTGGCTTGATTTCCAGCTTGAGCAGCTCCCTGGGATGCCAGCAGCAGAGGCAGTGTAAAATCTGACTAAAAGGGGAGCTGCTGCTTTGGTTCTCTAAAAAGGTGAGAGGTCCACATCTGAAGCCTTACTTACTTGACAGCTCTATGCTTTATTATGGTAGGAGCTGTACCCACCAAAGGACAGCCATCCCCAGCTCTGGTTGACTGGATTGAATCCATTTGAGCTGTCACAGTAGTAGATAATAGGCTGATACATGTTTTTGTTGGTTTTTTCAGGGTGTGTGTACAGTTGTGTGGAAAAAGTACGCTGGTGATGCACCTGCAGGGCTTCTAGATCTGAGAGTGCTCTCCAGGGTGAAGCTGTGTAGATCAATAACTCAGGCTGGAAAAGTACCCTGGGTTAATTAAAATGGGAGAAAGGTTTTCCAGATGAGGTCAGTGAAAAGGTCACAGGAGGCCAAGCTCAATAAATAACATTAAAAAAAAAGTGTATGTGAGGTTATAGACATATATATGACAACAAAAAAGGAGGAGAAACTTAAGTGGATACCTCTCTTAAAATACACTACTACTGAAATATGAGCAGCTTTGAAACCTTTAGCCTGTTAAAATAATTAATTGAATTAAAATATTAAAGCACTACATGGTGTCTGCCTCAGTTAGGTGTTTGAACTGATGGGAACATGAATCAGCTGCAGCTGGAGTTTATTGAAGGGCTAAATCAGCTATTGATGGCCTTAATCTTTCCTGCAGAAGAAGGAAGGAATATATATTTTATTTATGTCTGTCCAATGTGGTCAGGTCAATAACTGAGCAGGGTGGATTGGGGTCTTTTTGAGTCTAGGATGAAAAATTCACGGTGGGAGGAGGTTAACTAGGCATGAGCACATTGAAGTGCTTCTGTTATTCCTTGTTGCCGCTACTCATTCCCTTGCTGTGAGCAATTTCCTTTATTCAGGAAATTCATTACATGATAAAGGCAAAATGAATAATAATCTTTTATCTGTTATGCTTACTCGTTAAGAAATATGAATACTTGATTTTTGTTCGTGTTCTGTAATTGCAGCTGCAAGTTGTCATGGAGAAATTAAAAATACACAGTGATAATATTAGAAGGGGTTGGCTTGTCTGACGGGTTGTTTTTAAGCTCTCAGGGTACTGTAGCTGAAAAGAAGTGTGCTGGGGAGGAGGCATTTTTATTAGTGATAATAAGAACAAAAGGCTTTTTAAAAAAACCCCTGAGATAAATCTGCATATGCTGAGAATTGTAGCTGCCTAAATAAAGCTGCAGATAGCGGAGCTCCTCCTGCGGCACAGGGCGCGTGTGGAGGCGGGTGGTTGGTTGTAACAGCCACTGATTAATAAGCATTAGTATGTCTCTTTTTTCCCAAGAAAACAGCTTAAAAAGAAAATAACGAGCTGAGTAAGGTGCGTTCTGAGGCAGGGGTTTGCTGGAGGCAGCAGGGCCGGCAGTGGAAGCGGCAGCTGCTGCTCCGGCCGCGCGGGCAGCACTGGCCGGCAGCGGAAAAACATGAGATGAGGAGCAGGGGGGGAAAAATGCTGATTGCCATTTCCCCTGACACCACAGCGTTCTGGGATAAATCAAACTGATGAACTTGGAGAAGAATGCCTGGAAGAGAGTGAAAAAGTGATATGACCCCTGAGAAAGGAAGGCGGTGCAGGCTTCAGCAGGCCATTATTTATTGAATTTTTAATTCCCGTGCTGGACCCCTTAATGCCAAATGTTGCCAAAAAGTTTAGACTTTGTTTTTTCCTTCTATTTTTAAAAAAATTTCTTTGAACAATCTTGGATCTCTCATGCTTCATTTGACAATGCAAGAGATCTCATCTTTACATGCTATAGCCTCGCTTACAGAAGTTTCTAAACTCTCTGAATCCATCCACAAGGAGTAAATTCACTTGCTCTTTATTATGTTGGTCATTTATTGATCCAGTGATGTCTTTCTGTNGGGTTGGATGGGGCTTGGAGCAGCCTGGTCTAGTGGGTGGCATCCCTGCTCATGGTGAATGGGTTGAAACTAGATGATCTTTATGGTCCTGCCCAAAACAAGCCTTTCTGTGAATATATGAACATATGTATGTATGTATATGCAAACCCAGCATAAACCAGGAAATTTTAAATAATCATTATTTCAGTTATGGCAGTGGGTGGTCCCCAGTCTCCTCCATGTACTACACTTACACCGTTTATCAGGCAGAAAGGTGCATTGGACTTAAAGGTTTTTCATCTTTTTTTCCTACAACCTCTGAGGATATTTTGGGGTTGCAGACCCCTCTATAGGGAGTTGTCCATTATTTAATCTCTACTCCCAACCTGCTTCTTGCAGAATGTTTGATGGCATGAAGGACCTGTGGGATGTAGGGGAAAAACCCATGTTGGTCACGCTGGGGTCTTGTGGGCATGGGTGGGCAGCACATGGGCTCACCCAGGAGCCCATCCCGGAGGTCATTCCTGAAGTCAGAAGATTTGCAGCATCCTGCTGTCTCCCTGCTGTTGCCCCCATTAAAGCCTGTGGCTCTCAGTCTGTGGAAGATGCTCATTGAAACATGGCATGAGTGAAGTGGCAGGGACAGGAGTTTGCACCTAGGACCGTGCTGTGAATCTGGGGCTGGACTTGATGCTGTTCCCGCTGGGAGGGTCGAACATTTCTTCCAGTGGCTTTTTGGCTTGGTCTGGCAGTGCCTTCAGGAGGTGGTAGGAGACGGTGGTGGCTACCAACCAGAGAGGTGGTGGCATCTTCTTCCTTGGAGATACTCCAGAAGCCATCTGTACAAGGCCCTGGGCAGTGGCTCTGGTGGCCCTGCTTGACCAGGAGCTTGATTGACCAGAGGGCTCCTCATTCCACCGAGTTGCCTGCTCAGGGAGGTGCAGGCCATGGGAACATGTGTCCCTGAGTGCTGCTGTGTGTCCTCCAGGGGAAAGGTATGGAGCACCTCTTTGTCCCACAGGATTGTGCTCACCGTGTGCTGAGCTGAGCCACACGTTTCTTAGGTAGCTTTAGAGGAATGGTGTGAGATCTAACCTTCAGTGGAGCTCGTGCCGTGCTCAGAGAGAGGGGGTGAGGTTTGCTTGGCTGGAATGGAGAGCCGTCAGCAGAGCAAATGGCACGGAAGTGTTGTACCCCCTAGAAATAGCAAAATACATACTGAGAACCAAAGCTTCCCTATGAGTTTTTTTTTTTTAAACCATATTCAAATGAAGATTTAATGTGGAAACATGTTTCCTGATGTAAAGGTGAATAGTTTAGCTGTACAGGATAAATATTTAAGAGCAGCGTATCTCTTTCCAGTAAAAACACTCTGGGCAGAGACTTCCTTTTGGTAGTAAAATGAGGCTGTTATTTTATGTGCCACTGACCTGATTCCAAAAAAAGTATTAAAAATAGTGACGTTGGCAGATCCTGACACAGGAGGCAGCCAGGTGGAAGGGACAGAGCTGTGAAAGGGGAGGCTGAAGCGAGGGGTGAGGGCTGTGAAGGTGATGGACACCAACCCACCGCTTGTCTTCTCCCTCTTCAACAGCTGCCAGCATTGCATGCTGTAGTGGGAGTGTGTGGATTGCAAATGGCCCATAAAATGAATTGCTAGTTAGAATCACCTAATTATCAAGCTCGTGATTGTGAATTGGAGGCCCATATGGGTGTGAGTTTCTGCACGGCTTTGCGCTGTGACTCTGGTCGATTGTTAAAGCCTTTGTGGGAGCTGCATTTCTGCAGTGGGCTATGAGCCCCCAGAAAACAGGTGTTGTTCCTGTCCTTTCTTGATCTTTTGGAGTTGGAAAGGGCAGTTTCTGAGCAGCCTGCACTGAGATACACGTCGGTGAGCCTAAGCAAAGGGCTGGAGCTGGCTGCAGGAATCCCCATGCGCGTAAAAACCAGCAAAGACCTGACTGTTCACAGTTGAGTCACTGTTACAGCTCCAAATAACAGTCGTTAGTCACTCTTTGATTATGAGGATTTTCATATTCACTGGGTGCCACATAGTATTTATTTAAACACCTCTCACAAGCATCCTGCAAGATATCATTAGGTAGGTGTTGTTGAGTGATGCAGGGCTGCGATGACTGAACATGTTAGAGCTGGGGCACAATGAAATGTGCTGTGTGAGACTCAGAAGCATTTCTGCACCTTTTTTGGATGTGTTTGCACGTTGTCATGTGCCAGCACCTAATACCTCCTTCTGCTTTGTCGCTTCTCACTCCCGCTTAGGCTTCAGCTCGGTTTAGATTTTTTTTCCTTGGTTAATAAATCTTCACATTTGCACAAGTTGTCTTTTTAGGGTAGGGTATTTTGAAAGTTTCAGTAAATATTTTTCTGGGGACCCAAGTGCAGATGTGCGTGGCTGGTGCTTTCACGCCTGATTATCAGATTCATGTGGCCAGAAAGTGGGGTCACAGTGGAAGCGTTTTCCTGCCCTCTCTCAAACCCTCACCACAGAGGTAAATATTCATCAAGAGACCCTCGTCCTCCCCCACACTCCAGGATTTACTTTTCCAATGAGTTGAATTTCAGCCGGGTCCCTGTGTAGGTGTCCTTTTGGCCACCTTTTAGACGTTCAAAAAAGTGTTCAAGGCCAGGTTGTGCGGGACCCTGAGCAACCTGGTCTAGTGGGTGGGAGATGTTGGAACTAGATGATCTTTAATGTCTCTCCCAGCCCAAACCATTCTGTGATTTCTGTGAACTGGACCTGAAGCAGAACTTGGATATTTGACTGGCTCATAGCCTGAGGAGACAACGGTGAAGTGCAGTTTTGATTTTGAGGCATGGAAGGCTGACGAGACTTGCCCGAGGCTGGGGTGGAGGAGGTTGGTTGCTTGATACGGATCTCTGACCTCCCAAATTGTGAGGACATGGGGATGTTTGAGAATGGCACTCGTTGGAGAAGTCCCTAGCCCAGGTTCTCCTCCCTGGGTGCAGGAGAGTGAGATGTGTCTCGCATTGGGCTCAGGCTTTCTCAGTCCTCTCTCTTTCCCCAGTCTCTGTTGTAGCAGCAGGGTTTTTCTGTTGTTAGGGTGTCTTCCAAGCCTGCTTCCAGAACTCCACCAGCATCAGCTCTGTGCAGCACGGTGGTTTGAAGATTTAGGGTAAAATCTGGAGAGAGGCAAAGCCTCCTCCGTGAATACGTAATAGAAAAAGCTCCACGACACCTTTCCTTTGGGGAGTAATTTCATCAAGAAGGGAGATCAATACCTGCAGTGGATAGATAAGCCTTTCTGAGATGTTTGGCACTGCCAGCAGCCCTCTGTCACTGGTTGTTGTGCTGGAGGGCTCCTGGGTTTGGGTTACAGGACAGCTGAAGGCTCCCTTCCTTGGCTGCTGGGTGCAATATGAACTTGAATTAGATCAGCTGAATTTCTTGGTTGCCTGTGGGCTTGCTGATGCAGGCACCCATCTTTTGCCAGACGCATCTTGCTCAGCCTTCCCCAAATGGGGCTTTGATTGGGGTACAGGAGCTGCCGGCTTTTGTTGATTTATTGTTCAGGCAGGGAAATTTTAACAGGTCTGCATATGGGGATTTTTTAGTTGCTGGAATTAAGTGTGTAATTTTTAATGAGGATCCTCTTACTTAAATCCACTGTCTGGGTGGGATGAGTTGGCTGGAGGCCATGGCAGGGCTTTCCTGTGACCTTCTGCAGCCTCCCCAGTGTCTCAGTGCTGCCCCAAAACCCTTCCAGCATGAGGATTGTCATCAGTGGTGGTGATTTTAAGAGACACCCATGGTTCTAAGATCAATGTTGGCTTTAGCAACGAGCCTCCCAGCCCTGCCTGAATGTTTTATTTAGTTCACTCATAAAAGCTTTGACCTACATCTAGCACCAGGAAGCGATGAGGCTTTGATAATAGTCGGGCGTCCCGGCGGAGGGCACGCTGCTAGCCGAGCTTCCAAGTCGAAAATGGATGTGTACTTTAAAACATCAGATAAACCAATAAAGGCTTCAGTCAGTAAACAGCTTTATCTCTGCCAGGCAGTACGTGATCCAGTTTTGATGGAGAGGATGTACCTCTTTATGAACTGTAGGTATTAGGAAAAGAGCTTTCTATTTTTAGCTGTAGGAAAACAAGGCAAAAGCCAAAACACCTACAGTTTTTGTTTATATGGGGGTGTCAGCGATGGGAATGGGCTGGACCACTCGGGCTGAGGTGCTCCAGTGAAGCAACAATGATAAAAAAGAAAGGTCCTGTTTGAATTTTTCTTTGCTGTGTGTGTCTTAGATGAGGTTGCTCACCTGGAGCTCTCAGTGTGAGTCTTGTGGGCAGCTGTGACAGCATTGCGTGTCCTTTCCAAAACAGTTTCAGCCTTTAAAAACAATGAAGGAGATGTCTGGGAGGGACAAGGCAGGGAATTTTGCAGCCCAGAGTCAGGGGAGGTCAGCAAGAGCAGGGTGAGAAGTGGTGTCATTGCCCGGACAATCGAGAGTCCCGGGGTGACGCTGCGGGGTCGCCCTGCACCGTGGTGTGGCCCCACATTGATTTACGCTGCTTGTCTGGGGGGCTGTGTCTGTGCCATCACCCATTTGTGTACTCACGTTGCATGTTTTGTGTTTCTTTTCCCCTTTCCAGGATGAACTTGACCTCACGGACAAGCACAGAGAGGCCATGTTTGCGCTGCCAGCGGAGAAGAAGTGGCAGATCTACTGCAGCAAGAAAAAAGTAAGAGACTCTTTGTGTGCTGAGCCTCTTCCCTCTCATGCAGGATGGGGAGGAGATGTGGGGAAGGACACAGCTCTCTTGGGATGCCAGGTGGTATTTGGGGTGTCACAGAAATGTATTTGTCCTGGAGTGACCCTGGGAAAACAAGGTCTTTGGTCTCCAGCCCATTCAGGCTGGAGGGGGTGTCCCCGCAACCCTCATGGGTGTCCCCAGTCCCATTCTCATCCCTGCCAGCACATCAGGGCCACGTGGAACTCTGTGGGCACTGAGGTTGGTTGTGCAGGGGCAAGGGGCTGCTCGCCATCTCCTTAGAGCCCCTCCCAGTACCTTAAGGGGGCTTATAAAACAGATGAGGACAGGCTTTATAAAGGGGCTGTTGCAGTAGGACAAGGGGTAATGATTTTAAACTGGAAGTTTATTTAGGTTAGATAAAAGGAAGAAAGTGTTCACAACGAGGGTGTTGAAACATTGGCACAGGTTGCCCAGAGAAGCTGTGGATGCCCCATCCCTGGAAGTGTTCAGGGTCAGGTTGGATGGGGCTTGGAGCAACCTGCTGTGGTGGCAGGTGTCCCTGCTGACAGGCGGGGCATTGGAACCAGCTGATCTTTAAGGTTCCTGCCAACCCAAACCGTTCTAGGGTTCTGTGATCCCGTTCCCAGATTTGCCACTGTGCCCCTCACCTGGCTGCAGGGGGGTGGCTGGGCAGTGCTGGCAGTCACTGGCCCCACTCGAAGGGTGCTCGCTGCTGTTTAATGCCTCTTTTCTCCTGCTGTAGCAATGGCACCAGATTTTCCATCCGCGTTTTAGGCCAAGAGCAGGCTTACCTTGCTCATGTAGGATTAAGTTTTAAGCCTCTCATAAATACCCCTGAAATCCCTGTATTATTGTTAGACAGAGGCCTGCCATGCCCGAGATTTAAATTGGAGGGGAGAAGGGATGTTAACAAATTACAGGCGCTGGTCTGGATCAACAAGAAAATGGGCAGGGGATGCTCGCTCATCACTGCCTGGTGGATAAGCAGAGCCTTGCCCTGGTGTGTCTGGATAATGGGAGAGTTAAATCAAGCAAAGCCGTGTAATTATTATTGTGAGTGGAGATTACGTGCTATCTAATCTCACGAGGAAGGGTTTAGATGGAGCTGATGGTGGCTCTTTGCCTTTCCAGAACCTCCTTGCTCTCATGTTTTTTTAAAGGCTGTGCTGTGAAACTCCTTGCTCACTGGGGGTGTTGAAGGAAGGAGCCACAGGAGTGCCTGTGGCATCCTCAGAGGTTCTGGGAGCAGGCACCCATCCGAGGCTGGATCCTGCCTGCTGGTCTCCTCTGGTCCTCATTCCTTTGGCCATTCCCAGGCACTCCTTCCCTACTTGCGATGCCATCACAGTGAGCTGCAGAGCATATGTGCCACTGCTTGCTGTGATGGAGATGTGCTGGTGGAGACATTATTTTTTCCTGCTTTTTAATTAAAAACGAGCGAGACCATATCAGTGAAGGCTCCAGCCACGGAGGAAATCAGGAATTACATGGGCTGGAGAACATGTCTCTGTGCACAGCAGGCTCTAGGCTGTCCTGCCCCTGTGCGATGATGACCGGTGAGCAGCAGAAACACCAGTGGATATCCTGGCAGCTTGTGGCAAATCTTGTGTTCCCATGTTTTTATGAGGCCAGATCACCTACATGATAGCCTGGCATCGAGGAGAGGGGCTGGACTTCTCCAGCTGAGAGCAGTGTCTGCTTTTGGGCCGGGGCGGCAGAGCTGGGGATAGGGCAGTGGTCCTACCTCCCTGGCTTGGCTGCACACTGAGCGGCGGCGATTCGGGAAGTGCAGGATGTGCCCAAACCCTGTGTTTAACAGCAAGCTGTTGCTTGAGATGCTGGCAAAGGTGGTGTGCCGGTTTGGCCAAAATCTAGTAATACAGCCCCTGAGAGAAAACCAGGTTGCAACCACCCTTCCCCCCCACAGGGTTCGGGAAAAAAGGAAATTTTTCCTCGAAGGAAAGTGAAAGAGATTAAAACTATTTATTTTAACAAACACACAGGAAAAGGATAATGATGCTAAATAATGAATTAAAACCCTCGCTATAGAGAGAAACCTGGGAAGATTTCAGAGTCCTTCTGTAGGTGTGGTCTCTCTCCTCCTCGGAGCTGGTCGGTGAGGGCGTGGGCCCACCCCCGGGCCTCGGGGAGAAAATTCTCCTGATGTGTTCTGATGTTGTTGAAACAGTTCAGAAGAGAAGAAGGGAAAAAAAACCCAAAGTCCCAGGAAACAAAATTCAGCTCTCCGTCTCACGCCAAGAGGGAAAAAAAAAACAGCTGGCTGAAGAAAAAGCAAGCAGGGTGCTCCCTTCGTGCCATCCGCAGCCAGACAACACTGAGGAGTGTAATCTCTGTGTCCTTGAGAAGCTGCTTTGGAAAGTTCGTCTGGTTTTTTTTTCTCAAGCTCAGTTTAAAGGCACAGAAAAGGCACAATATTACTTTTTGGGCATAGAGCATGATAGGGGATACACATGATAGAGTCACCCCAAGACAGGTGGGCATCAGTCTCAAGCAGCTGCCTGACTTACCAACAATCCAAAATTGTCCCCTGAGCAGTTTTTGCTCTTTCCTCTGCTGCCAGTTCTGGCTGGCGCTCCTGCTTTGCTGTCGGTGTCATCCACCACACTCAGCTCTCCAGAGCATCCCAGATGTTGCATGTTTTATATATTCCCATGAGGGGCAAGATTTCATAACAGGGAACCAAAAATGAGGCATTTTTTTGCTGGGTTGTCCTGGAAAGAGACGTGACAGCACCTGGCCTTGGCAGCGCCTGTTGAGAGGAAATAGGGGAAATCCAGCTATTCCCCAGGCATGTTTCTTTCCCTGGAATATTTCCCCCTGGCTTGCAGCCCTGAATCCTGGTTTCTCTGCCCTGCTAGCAGCTGGTTTTATCCCAGGCCACAGGACTGGCTTGGCATGGTGGAGGCTTTGTCCTCCTTGATTCTCCATCCATGGAGACAGTGGGTTTGATCCCGTCCTTGAGCCTGCTGGGACCGGGGGGTTGCACTGCATGAACTGCTCGTGGTCCCACCCCACCTGCATCACCCTGTGTCGCTCAGGGGGCAGAGAGACAAAAAGCATCTCGTGATGGGGCCGGCAAGTTCTGTCAGCAGCAACCCGAGCAGGAACTGAAGTCTGCACTAAATCCAGCACCCGTGCAGTGCTCGGGTCAGGAGAGAGATTTAAAGATTATTGGAGAGACCTTCTTTGAAGTCGTCAGCCCCTCTACGGCTGGGATAAAGCAGGGAGATGCAAAGGCGGAGATGCATTAGCAGCGGGATGAAATCTGCTTTTAGAAGTGGTATTTCTGGACGATGACTCGTTTCATACCTCATCCCAAAATATTTCGCTCCCTGCTGGCCCCGCTCTCCAGGAGAGGATATTGCTCGGAAGTGCGGGGAGGAAGCAGGAGGGTTTCCAGATTTGCTGTTTCTTTGGCTGCGGGTTTGCCTGGGTGGAAGAGGGTGACTCAGGATGGCCTTTTTCCAGAGGCCGCGTTCCAGAGGGAGTTAATGATTAACCCTTCGTGCTTAGTCTGCAGGACCTTTTTAACCGCAGGAGATTTGGCTCCTGACAGCCCATGTGTGTCATGGCAAGCTGTTAAAGCAGCTCAAAGGGTGGTTTTTATGAGCCTCAAAATACGGGTGGGTACAGGGTGTTCGGGCAGATGCTCAGAATAAATAACTAGGTAGGAGGGATGGGTAGTGAAAACCAGCCCATGTGAACTCAGAGTCTGGCTCTGCCCCTCTCCCTTTGGGTCCAGCTGAGTATTTCTAAAGCTGGAGTAGAGGAAAAATGGCCCACAGGGATGCCGAGTGATGCTGAGCTCTGTAAGCTTGTGTTGAAAACCCGGTGGCATCACTAACCCTGGGTGCAGCACTCTGAGCAGTGTGAAGCAAAGCTTGTATCTAAATTTTCCTCAGGGGTCAGATAAAAAACCAGGATCCCTTCGCATTAGGAAAAGGCCACGGTGGTGATTTTTCAGGGGAGGATGGGGAAATGTGTGATAAATAGGGAAATGAGTGATGTCTCTCCAATAATCCTCTATTTCCCCTCCAACTGCGCCTTCCACCCACTCCCTCCAGAGAGCTTTGCCTTCCAGCTCACTCTTCCACTTGTCCTGCTCAGTCCTGCAGCTCCTTTGTGGGGCTTGTGTTCCATTTCCTTCATTTAAAAAATGTCAATTCCCCATATTTTTGCTGCAGTAGCAGAAGTAAGAGCACAAGCTGACAAAGATGGCATGCAGGGGAGGGGAGGGGAGGATAAAATAGCTCGGCGTTTTGCCATGCTCCAGGGTCACCTGGGATGGATGAGAAGGATTTCATGGCCTCTGAGCATCCAGATATACCTGCTGTTATTGCAGCAGCAGGTTGAAATACCATCTCAGGTGTCATTTGCTCAGGCTGACCGAGAGAAACTGGCTGTTGGCATGGCTGGGGGTGTTTTACACTGGGAAATGTTTATAGTTTTTATCTTTCAAGGTAGTTCCCCTTTTAGTTCCAATCACAACACGCTTTTGTTTAAGCAAGGTTTTTCTCGCTCTCCGGCCAAAAAACGCATCTGTTAGCAATCTTTCTGGATTTTAAAGCGAAGCTTTTCAAACAATGAACCAGCTGACTACGAAAGGCATCTGGTCATGCTATATTTGCTTATGGGGAGCATAATTTTGAAACCCTGGGAAAAGCGTACGAGGGCGTGTGTGTATTTGTGGAGGGGAGGGCATAGGAAGTGTTAGCATATGGAAAACCAGAGCGGGCTGGGCTGGTTCAGACCCTGAGATCCCAGCTTGGGGAGAGTCTGATGAAATTCCAGCCCTTTGCAGCATGGCTCCATGGGGAAGCAGCTTTAGTTGAACGATTTAGGTGCTGTTCCAGGGATACCTGGAGGAACGAGGGAGCCCTGGAGGGCTGTGGTGAGCCCAAACCTCAACCAGCACACGCCTGGCAAAGGCTGGGCCACGTTGGTGGAGCTGGGCCTGATTTAAACATCTCATGCAGGCTGCAGACCCCTTGGCTTTAAAACCCATCCATGCCACAGTCTGCTTCCTCTCTGACCTTGCAAACAGCATCCACGGGGATCATCCAGAGCAGTCAGGGAGGGAGGTGTGGCCCAAATGCAGTGAGCTGCCAGCTGCTGCCAGCTTTCCCTTGCTCTGCTGTTATGGAGCAGCAAGGAGGGGTGGGGAACACTGTGCAAAATAAAAGTTATGTCGGGACAATGTGTAAAAATGAAGGGGGTGTTTCTATTTTTGCAGCAGGTACCAGCTGAAGAGGGTTTTTTTAACCCCTTGCTGTGACTTCCCTGGAGCAAAGTTCTCCTGAGGCAGACCAACCTTGCAGCTAGTGCCAAGAGGGGGGTGAACCGTTGAAATCATAGAGTTGTTAAGGTTGGAAAGAGCTCTAAGATCGCTGAATCCAGCCATTAACCCAGTACTGCCGTGTTCACCCTTAAACCATGGCCCCAAGTGCCACATCAACACTTTTTTGCACACTTTAGGGATGGTGATTCCACCACTTCCTTGGGCAGCCTGTTCCAGTTCCTCACCACATTTTCAGTGAAGAATTTTTTCCAAATATCCAATCTAAGCCTCCCCTGGCACAGCCTGAGGCCATTTCCTTTTGTCCTATCACTTGTTACCTTGGAGAAAAGCCACGAGTGTTGTCACTGAAGGGCTCTCTGGGGCTTGCATGGGGGTGGCTGCTGTGAGCCAGCCCTTTCCTTCCAGCCTTGTAGGGTGTAGCTTGGTGTGTTGGACATCAGGTGGGTGGGGAACTCAGGCAGCCACCGTCAATTATCCCAAAGCAGCTCCAGATCCAGTTATCCCAAAGCATTGCCATGGGCTGTGAGCGTAGGGAAGCAGGCTGCTGGGTCAAATGTGACATCACCTGCAGACTGGGGATCTAAAAGATGTTGCCAGAAGCTTGTTCAGGAAGCAGAGCAGGTGCGAGAAAGCGCTGAGGAGCATCACAGGTGTCTTTCTCCCCACCACCATGGGGACATGCTGTGAGGTTGCACTGCTCCCAGCAGCTGCATTCCTGCACGTCAGAGTGGCAGGAGCTTGTGGAGATGCACCTTCCAGGTGCAAATGGGCTGAGACCAGCCTTGAAATTGCTTTGAGCCACCACTGGCTGAGCCCCCACCTCCTCTGTCCAGTAGTCATTGGGAAGAGAAGGAAGTCTGGCTGTGGGAGCTGCCGGTGCTCTGAGGGGGAGGCACGAAGGCTGTGGAAGTGTCAGGCTTGTAACCAAGACATGACAGGGCTGGGGAGCGTGAAATCTCCCCGGGAAGAGCAAAGGGGTGGCTGGAGCTGGCAGTTTGGTGACCTTCACTTGGAAAAGCTCCTGCTAATGAGGCATCTTGACTGGACACTGCTTTCCCTGCGGTGCTGAGGAGGGGATGGAGCTTGTTTATCGGGTTCACATCACAGCACCCTCTGCCACCGCCACCGTGGAACAAAACAGTGGGGTGTCTGCATCCGTCAGCCCCATGCACAGAACTCAGGGTGAAGGGACAGCAGAGGTTGTGACACGAGAGGGTGACATGGTGACACCACGGCCGCAGCTGATGGGATTTGTGTTTTTGCCAGGTCCCTGGAGAGAAGAAGTAGGTGAGGGGAGCAGGTGGAGAGCAAAGCAGGGGATGCAGCAAGGTTTGCCCTTGCCCGTGCAACTTTGGCATGTCCTGATTTTTGCCACAGAGCACGTGTGTGGTGGCACATCGGGGCCTGGAGGACAGTGAGGGATGTTGATGCAAATGTTGCAGAAGAGAAGGGACCCCTTCCGTGTGCTGAGCAATTAAAGCCATCGGTGTGTCTCTTAACAGAGCAGCTCAGTCTGGGCTCCAGCGGGGTTCAGATCAGCCCTCACTTCTCTGCTGCTTGAGAGCACACACAGCCAAGACTCAGCCCAGAGAATAAGAAACTGGGAGATGTTCAGTGATGCAATGGAGCATCCTGGAGACGCTCATGCTGGTGCTCAGCTCTGTGTCTGGGCATCCCTCCCCGAAGGCAGGCTGCAAAACCCACATTCCCAAAACCCACCCTGGGTGCTGGGAAAACATCTTACACATTCAGCCTTCCAAACCCTGACGCCGGAGAGGTTCCTCCCTCCTCCTGGCGCTGAGCAGAACCTTGTGACTCACTTCCCTCCGGGCTGTCGCTTTGTCAGGAGATTTCTTTACCACCAGGAATACACCAAAGGACACTTATCAGTGTGCTGTAGAGCATTAGCCCCAGTAATTACCACTGAGCAACGTCCTGCAGCGAGCCGAGGGGAGGGAAGCCCGTGCCCTGATCTTTGCCTGCTTTATTGTGCAGTCCCCCTTTGCCTGGGAAGCGGCTTTCCGACGAGCCTGCCCAGCTGCTCATCGGAATTAATGAGGTTCTGCTGCACTTAATTGAGAGCGCTTTCTAAATTGGGGGTTTCAGGGAGGAAATGCAAGAGCCCGAGGGAGCCGAGCAAAGGGAAATATTTATAATGCAGCACGTTAATTATAAATGAGCAGTTTAGCCAGTTTTGTTGTTCAGCCTCCCCTTGGCCCCCCGGAGACCTTTATTTGCTCCACCGCTTCTTTTCAACCCTAAACGAGCAGCAGGTCCAGATCCCTGCCTGCCTCACAGGTGTTCACAGCACGTGGGAAGGTCCTGGGATGTGGGATGACCCAGCCCTGCTGCCTTCCCTCCCCATTCCTCAGCACGGATCTCACTCCCTGCCCGGGTCTCCTGGCTGGGTGCATCTGGGCACCTCTTGCCGCTGTGCCGTGGTGGGGACATTGCCACCCTTCCCAGCTGGTGTCTCTGTTGGGACCACTGGTGGGAAAGAGATGGTCCTTACAAGAGGGGCGGTGGGGAAGACCTGCACTGACGCCTCCAGGAGGTGACGGGACCACCCACGTTCGAGGCACCCATGAGTGTCCCAGCTCTGCTGTCCCCTGGAGTACATTTGCGTGCTGGACGCTGTAAAGTGGGGCAGGAAAGCTAGGAGGATCAGAATGCCCTCAGGCTTTCTGCAGAGCCTTCTCCTGGCAGGGCACGAGGCAGCTCGGAGGAGGGGGTTGGCACAAGTGCACAGGGCTCAGCCGAGGAGCTGAAAGACTCAATGGCCGTGTCAGACAGAATTGACACTGAGCAGACAGGTGGCCTGAGCCTCAGCCCAGCTGCTTGGCACCTCTGAGGGACTGTGGGGTCAGAAGAAGTGTTAAAGAGAAGGGCAGAGGTTTCCAGGCCTCTTGTTGCTCTCAGACTTGTTTTGTCCCTACCCTGGAGCCAGGCACAGCGAAAGGAAGGGTCAGGTCTGCAGGCACAGTCTGTGCTGCCTGAGGGTGAACTGAATCTCATCCAAATTACCTGTCCTTGACTCCCTGTGTGCTCATCTTGGCACGCTGCAGCTTGGGAAGTTTGGATGCACAAATGTTTCCCACAGATGCCTCTTGAGCCGTGGTAAATATTTGGGACTCTGCTCCTTGGGCTCGCTGAAATCAGCCGCAGTTGTCTGCATGCACAGATGTGGGGGCAGAGAGGAGGCTGCCCAGCTCCCACCATCGTAGGTGTTTGTGGTATAGGATGAGGTTTACAAACATCTCTCACAGTTAGGGAAGGGGCAGAGCCATGCAGCAAGTCAGGCTGTGATCAGAAGATGGTTACTGATGGAAAATGTCTGGGATTTGTACAGTGTTTGTTGACTCTAGCCTAGACCTGTGTGGCATTTCTGCTGTGAAATCCTCTTCTTCTTTTGATGTATATGTTTTTAGGAAAATGAAGTGGGGAAAAAGGTTAATTATTAAGTATTCTCTCAAATTCTGCCTACTTACTCCATGCAGCCCCTGGGAATGTGCAGCATTAGTTATCTGAGCTGGGCTCAGAGGTCCTTCAACCATGTCCTGCAAGAACAAGGTGGAACCTGAAAACCCCTCCTGAGCCCCGGCAGATGCAGGGCATCACAGACCAGGGTGGCCAAACGAGGCTCTGTATCATTCAGTGTCATAGATCATGGGCCCAGGGGTGACATCCTTTAAGAGGTGACATTGCCAGATGCATGTTCCCTCCTAGTGACTTACGAAGCCCCCACAGGAATTGTCTGTTGTGCCTGGAGTCTTTCTTAGGACGTTGATATGTTGATAAGTCGTGGTTCTGCTCCAGGAGTGCAGCCTAGATCATGTCACATTTAAACACTCTTCATTGCTTGTAAACATTTTCCCCCCCAAGCATATTCAAGGCTGTGCAGCCAAAGCTTCAAGGGCACTGTAGAGTTGAAACAAGAGAGATTTGGATGTAAAATTTCAGTGTGGTTTCTCTGAAGCTGATAATCACAAGACTGATGGCAGTGTCAGTGGGGCAGCGTTTGGTCACAGGCAGGTGGTGTAATTGCATTTAAAGTATGGCGGTTCAATAAACCAGGTAACGTTCCCATAGCTGGAGCTGTCAGGGGTGAGCTCAGAACGTAGAAAGTCTCACTTATATTAATATAAAGTAGTGCAGGAGCTCAGGGGTGCTTCAGAAGTGGTTGGTCATGAAGGGCAGGGGATGTTAATACTATTTCTACTAATCTTCTGGCTTTGTTTCTCTTTTTTATCCCCTACCAGGACCAGGAAGAAAATAAAGGAGCCACCAGCTGGCCAGAGTTCTACATCGATCAGCTGAACTCAATGGCTGCTGTGAGTATTCCCCCGGTGCTCTGGTGCCTGTGAACCCCGTGTGGGGCAGCAGCACAGGGGGGACAGTCTGTCAGCATTGTGCCTGAGAGGGTGGCAGGTGTCGGCAGAGGCGGTGCCATCTGTTAGACCAACAGGTGCAGCTGCAAAGTGGAGATGTTCCTGCGGCACCTGGGGCGTTTCATACAATCACAGAGCCATGGATGGCATTTGGGTTGGAAGGGACCTTAAAGAACATCCAGTTCCACCCCACTGCCGTGGGCAGGGACACCTTCCATCAGACCAGGTTGCTCCAAGCTCCATCCAGCTCGGACTTGAGCACTTCCAGGGATGGGGCAGAGGGACGAGCGGGGTCTGTGAGCCAGGAGGGAGTGTGCTGCTTCCCTCCGGGAAGGCAGCAACACCCAGTGCTGGCCATAGGCTGCCAGCCAGGCAGAGCCCTGAGCCTGAGCAGAGCTTGTGATCAAAGCCTGCCAGATGCCTGGAGGGTGGCTTTGATCTCCCTGACGTGCTGCTGAAGAGGAGCTGGGTTAAATGCAGGGGTCAGCACAGCTCCTTGTATCTGCTGGGACCCTTCTCTCTGCTTTGGATTAGCCTCAGCCGGTGCTGGCAGGGCTCACCCTGACACCTCTGGGGGCCCAGTGCTGTTGGGTGGTGCAGGAACCACTCGGGGGTTGCTTCAGCTGTAGCTGTACCCCCTGCCTGCCCAGGGAGCAGGCAGCCCTATACCCTGGTGCACGAGTCAAATCCCAGCCCCAGCTCTAGCTGGAGAGCAAAATCCAGTGTGGGAGATGCATCCTGTGCACGCAGCCACTGTCCCCAACCCAGATGCGCCCTGGTGGCTTGCACTGGGAGACTTGGGAATGACAGGGTTGGCTGTTCACCATCCCCATGGCCTGCTCTGGATGCTCTCCAATAGCTCAGTGTCTTTTTTGGATGTCTTTTTTTATATTGTGGTGCCCAAAACTGCCCCCAGGACTCGAGGTAAGGCCGCACCAGTGCAGAGCAGAGCAGGAGTCATGTAGGGGCTTGGAGACGGTGCCTTCATCCCGCTGTCCCCAGTCCAGGCTGTCTCCTTGCAGACCATGGAGAGGTTTTCCTCAACTGCTCCTTTTCCCAAGTCCTTTGAGTGCCATAAAGATTCCAGACTTCCAGGATGGGTTTAGGATACCCCTGGCTTGGCGCGGTGGGCACTGCCACTCCTCGGGCACACGTTTTGTAGGGAAATCCCTCTTCTGACTTCTGCCTTCCTCCTTTCACAGAGAAAATCACTGATCGCCTTGGAAAAAGAAGACGAGGAGGAGAGAAATAAAACAATCGAGAGTTTGAAGACTGCACTGCGGACAAAACCAATGAGGCAATTCCCTTCCCTTTCCTGGCTTTATCGCCGCGGTTGTGGCTTTGGATTTGAGTTCTCTGGCAAAGCAGGGGGTTAAATAGAAATATAAATGGGAGCTGTACAGGGTGAGGAAGGCGAAGACTGTGAGGCACGAATTGCTTTTTTTTTTATTTCACCAACTGCTTTTTTTGTGTCACATTTTGTCATTTTGTTCCTTTTTCTTGGTCCTTTTGGTGACCAAGAGCCACCAGGACCTTCCTGTCTGTTTAGACAAATCAGGCAACTTCTTTTTATTTTCCAAATTCTCCTTTGTTCTTACTGGAACAGAAGGTAAAAATTCCTTACAGATTGATTTTTTTTTTCAAGAAAACAACAATTTTTATTGGTCAGCCAGGCCCTTTGTTTCAACTTCAACTCCTCTTGCACTTTATAAGGGAATAAAGTCACATGAATCTTCAGGCTTTTATGAAATGAAAAAGAACTTTTGATGGGGAGGATAAAGGAAGGCTGGGACTTTCTGAATGTCTGTAGCTTTTCCTAATTTCATTTTCTCTGGAGTCTGCATGCACACATCTGCAACACTTGAGACGCCTCAGGTTGACGTTTTGTGATGGGAATATGTTCCAGTAGGAAATACCTGACCTGTTTTTGTTATGGAAGAAACAAATTTACTATTGCTTGCAAATACCTTTCCCTCTTCCACCTGTGGTGATGGTACTTGGTGAGAAATTCACAGGGTTGAGGATGAGCACCTGATTCCTGTGACAGCTGGACCCTGTGGGTGCTGGCCTCTGCAGTGAGCGGGGCTGGTGGCCAGCCATGAAACATTGCAAAGTCCTTAAAAACTGGGTTTTGAGTGTTTTTTGAGGGATGCAGCAGGCTCTGTAGAAAATTTTACCTGTCAGACCTATTTTTGCACCCACGGAAGTGAACATCAACTTTCCTATTGACTTTGGCTGGGAGAAGAGCAGGCTTTGAAGCAGAGAAAGCAGTTTCCCCCAAGCCTGCAATTACCCCTTTTGTTGCTGCCCATCAGCATGGCTCGTTTTGAATTAAAATCATCCCAGTGCTGGGATGTTCTTGGCTTGTTTGCTTTCTGAGCCCGTGCCTTTTGCCAAACCAGAGGGCACCCAGCCTGGATGGCACTGGGCAGGGGGGCCCTAAAATGCCTCAGCAGCGTGCAGTGTTGTGTCTGCCTGCCCTGGTGAATCTGCCTGGGGCACTGTCCTGGGTTTACTGTCTGCTTTCTGTTCAGTGGCATTGTAAGTCATCATAAAAATCAGAAATTTCTTAAAATTGGTGAGATGTGCCTACAGGAGGAGAAAGCGAGGCAGGAGAGGTAGCAGAAGGCAGAAAGGCTGACATTGAGGTGTCTGCAGCTGATGAGGGGGTGACTTCAGGGCTTGGGATCTTCTTCCAGTCCAAAACTGGTCTCAAGTGAGTGGGATTTAAGACTCAGGTTGGTTTTTTTTGCAGTGTGACTGCAAACTTCCGACCTCCATGCCAGGACTTGTGTTGATGGCTGGATTAGCTGGTTCTCTTTGAAATATTCTCAGTCTGAAGAGCCTTGTGCAGATGATGCCTGGTTGCCTATGCTACCAGGCACCAATTAAATTGATTTTTGCAACCCCATCCGTATGTCTGGGCCACAGGAGTCCTTCAGGCTTTCTGGTGTCTATGAAAAAGTATATAAGAAGGTTCTAGGTTTACATCAAGAGCCAAGTTAGCCCTGTTTGAGGGTAAAACGGTCCTTTAGCGCTTTGTTTTAGAGTGAAAACCCCTTTTTCTGGCAGGTTTGTGACCCGGTTCATCGACCTGGATGGCTTATCGTGTATCCTCAACTTTCTGAAAAGCATGGACTATGAGACAGCAGAGTCTCGAATACATACCTCGCTCATTGGATGTATAAAAGCACTAATGAACAACTCCCTGGGCCGGGCCCACGTCCTGGCCCACCTGGAGAGCATTAACGTAATCGCTCAGAGTCTGAGCACGGAGAATATTAAGACAAAGGTGGCAGTGCTGGAAATCATGGGCGCCGTGTGCCTGGTTCCCGGGGGCCACAAAAAGGTACTGGAGGCGATGCTGCACTACCAGAAATACGCCAGCGAAAGGACTCGTTTTCAGGTAGGTGGGGCTCCACTCAACCCCTCAGCCCCTGAAATTCGGCATTCCCGTCCCTTTCTCCTCCCGAATATCTAAATGGCCGCTTGCGAATGTTTTGTTACGGCCGTTTGTGAGTTGAAAAATCCGCAATTGCCCCAGAACCGTGTCTGATGAGATCTGCAGCTGAGCGAAGAGGGAGGAAACAGTTATTTAAGGTGACACGCACCAAAACAAAATGCTTGCTTGTGCAGGGCCGCTGGGATCACAGCTCTGCGAGGCTGCAGCATACCTGGATGGGCTGATGTTAGCCCAAATGGGTGCTGGGGTAGCCAGCAGCTGATGGTGCGTCACCAGCTATGGGAGCATCGTGAGGAGTTGTTCCTGCGTGTGTTCCCTGGCTGTTTGTGCGGCACGGGGGCTGTCACGGGGCATTTAACTGACACCGTGTGTTTGGCAGACGCTGATCAACGACTTGGACAAGAGCACGGGCCGGTACCGAGATGAAGTGAGCCTCAAGACGGCCATCATGTCCTTCATCAACGCCGTCCTGAGTCAGGGGGCAGGCGTGGTGAGCGCCGGGGCTCTGGGAGAGGGAGGCCTTGGGATGCTCTTACTTCAGTGAACTTTCTGAGGATGTGCATCTTGTGCTGAGCCCACAACTGTCCCTTGCAGGAAAGCCTGGATTTCAGACTCCATCTGAGATACGAATTCCTCATGCTCGGCATCCAGCCAGTCATTGATAAACTAAGACAACATGAAAATTCAACCCTCGACCGGTGAGTAGTGACCCCCAGCCCACTCGTGATTTTTGTCTGGTGCCTTTGTTTCCAGTTTCTGGTGTTGGCCTTTGGAAAAGCACGTGGCTCTAGAGTCACACCTCTTACAGAGATTCCTTGCTCTCTCCAGCAAGGGAACAAAATATTCCAGCATGGTTTTGCTGCATTCTGATGTAGTGTTGAGCTGGGAAGGATGCCATCGGGTTCAGGGGATGCTGTCAGCTCTCATCCACCTCTTATTCCAAAAGGCTCCTTGGACATGCTGTAGTGACTAGGAAGTCGAGGCTGAAGGTCCAGTTGGTGTTTCAAGCCATGCCAGTCTCTGGGCTGCTGACAGACCAGCTGCCTGTAATTTATTAATTGTCACATTAGTATCTACTTTTAACAGTATTTTTTTTTCCCTTTCTTTCCTCAGGCACTTAGATTTCTTTGAAATGCTTAGAAATGAAGATGAGCTGGAGTTTGCGAAAAGATTCGAGCTGGTGAGTACGAATGCTGCTGATGCAGGCGCTGGCGCTCAGTGTCACAGTTGGTTTTAGAAACACCTCTGTGCTCTGGGACAAAGAGTGGGTTCTGGATAAAATGTGGAGGTTGGCAATCTTTCCTGTTGCCCTGCTCTTTTGCAACACCTGTCCTAGAGCCTGCTTTAGCCCTTTTGTCCTCTGGCTGCCCAACATCTCTGTTTGCCCCTCGCAGGGCAGTGGGGCTGGTCTTTCTGTCGGTTTTGGGGTGGGGGTGGCTCATGGGGTCTGGAGCTGAGACTCAGGAAACAGGCAATGTTGTTGTGGGTGCAGTGGCCTGACCTTGCCTGGCTCCTGTCCACAGGTCCACATCGACACCAAAAGTGCAACGCAGATGTTCGAGCTGACGAGGAAGAGGCTGACGCACAGCGAGGCGTACCCGCACTTTATGTCCATCCTGCACCACTGTCTCCAGATGCCTTGTGAGTCCCGGGAGAGACCAGGAAACCCGTGGCTTGCTGGAGGCTTGGCAGCCCAGCTCTCCTGCCCAGGGGTGTCACGACCTCCCCTTTGCTCACGTCAGTCTCTCCCCTTCCTTCCCTGCAGATAAAAGAAGCGGCAACACTGTCCAGTACTGGCTGCTGCTCGACAGGATCGTGCAGCAGATCGTCATCCAGAGTGACAAAGGGCAGGACCCCGACGCCACTCCCCTGGAAAACTTCAACATTAAAAATGTTGTACGAATGTAAGTGCTCAAGTGTGACTGCTCCTCACTCGTCGCTGTCACACAGTGATGTTCCTGCTCCTCGGCTGGATGCGAGCCTGCATCTCTGGAGCTGTTGACTTCCCAGGACTCACTCAGCCCACCTTATAAATGAAGCTCATCCTTTTCATTAGACAGCACTTGCAAGCAATACTTTAGATTTAGGAGTTTTTGCATGTTCCCTGATAAATTTTACATAACCCTGCCCGAGGGAGACACAGCAGAGCTGTTAGGTGTACCAAAATCCCACTTCCCCAGTTGTGTTTCTTGCTGGCGATGGTCTCTTATTTGCTGTAGTAGGATTGTCTCACGTGCTACATCCCTTTTCCTTTTAGGTTAGTCAATGAAAATGAAGTGAAACAGTGGAAAGAGCAAGCAGAGAAAATGAGAAAAGGTGAGTGATGGAGAAATACACAGCGTCAGCTTTAACCTTGGCTGAACAGTTAGCATACACGTGTTTATATGTTTATTTATATGTGTATCTGCAGCCTGTATTGAGGGGCTGAGATAGTATCATGCCATGGGGCTGACATGGGAAATGGCAAAGCAAATATTACTTTTTTCATAGAGAAGGTCCAGATGGGGTATTAAGGCACAGCACAGGCTCCCTTTTGTCAGCTGCAGTTTCCCTGCAGGGCAGTGTGGGGTTTAGCCCCGCCATGGGCTGCCGTTGGCAAAAAGGAGTGTTTGTCACCCAAAAGTGGTCTCCTGGGGCTGTTTCAGAGCACACAGAGCTTCAGCAGAAGCTGGAGAAGAAGGAGCGGGAGTGTGACGCCAAGGCCCAGGAGAAGGAAGAGATGATGCAGACACTGAACAAGATGAAGGAGAAGCTGGAGAAGGAGTCCAGCGAGCACAAGCAGGTCAAACAGCAAGTGGCAGATCTCACAGCACAGCTCCACGAGATGAGCAGGGTGAGACCTCAAACCTGCTCCCTATTGTGGGCCTGGTCCCAAGCCACCTGCAAATGCTGTGGGTTGATTTCATGAGCTGCATGGGGTGACTGAGAAAGAGACTTACTGGGAGAGCCACCAAGGTGTCTGTACCTGGTGATGGGATGATTTTGCCTCTCAGCTGCATTGAACCTCAGTCAAGAGTGTTGAAGTCTTTGAATGCTTCCTTTGTTTCCTAAATTTAACCAAATTAATTAAAAATCAGCTTGGGGGTGTTTCTTAGGTGGTGTCCCCCAACTCCATATGACCAGTCCCCATTCCTCTTTCTCTCCCAGAGGGCGATCTGTGCTGCCAGCCCCGGAGGACCTCCCATGCCACCAGGAGCACCTGGTGGCCCTTCACCTTCTCCAACTCCAGGATCTCTTCTTCCCCCTCCACCACCCCCACCGCTCCCAGGGGT
>VZTD01002407.1:158761-193288 GCA_013397725.1 Rhagologus leucostigma | reverse complement strand
GATGATGCCTCCCCTTGGAGCACCTCTGGGCATGGCCTTCAAGAAGAAGAGCATCCCTCAGCCGACGAACGCCCTCAAGTCTTTCAACTGGTCCAAGCTTCCAGAGGTAAGCTGGGCAATAATTTGGGCAGTGAGACTGGAGGTGCTGGATGGTGACGTAAGGGCAGGTGGGCAGGAGACCCCCAACCTGCAGTGCTCCCACTGTCTTGCAGAACAAGCTGGCAGGCACCGTGTGGACCAAGATAGACGACACAAAAGTGTTCAAAATCCTGGACCTCGAAGACCTGGAAAGGACATTCTCCGCCTACCAAAGACAGCAGGTAACAGCTGGCCCGGGGTGGGCCCACCTGGGGACCTGGGCAAGGTGCCACCATTATGGGATCACGTGGTTTCACTTGTGGTCCCAAAACACATCTCACATCATTATTTCACACCAAAGCCGTGTTTGCCAGATCGACTTCATCTGCTTTATCCTCTCATCCACGAGCCAGAGCCTTTGCGTTGAGGCAGTCATTCATGGCTCGCTGTGCCTGACTCCACCCCTGCCCACACACCTGACCACATGTACCGTGAAGATGGATCACCAAAAAAACACACACGCACAAAAAAAAGAGACAGGGAATGTTATGAAAATAACCCCCAGATGTGGCCACAGTTGGGTAATATTTTTGGATTGCTTTTAACAGCAACTGCTCCATGTGTCTGTATTGGGTGGAAAATTTCTATCCCTCTCTGGCCAAGAAGGACTAAGTTTTGCCCACATCTACCATGGGTGGGTCTCTTCTTTTATTTTTGTAGTGAGCCAAGAGCAAAATGTGAGCTTTGAACAAATATCCCAAACCAAAATAATGTCATTGCAGGCAAAAGTCTCCGCTTTTTAATCTCCTGCTCGAGCAATATAGCCCCAGTTTGGAAGGCATCAAAGCACATGAAGAAAATTAGACCCTTATTTTACCCCAGGCAGGATGAAAATGGGCAAAAGCAATGAGTTTTTCAAGAAGGCAGGAGAAAAAGCAAGGAGAAAGGCTGAAAAAGGATGTTCACCTACTGAACACCTGGCTGTGTTCCTGGGAGGAGAGAACAGCTTGTCTCCTTCGTGCCGGGCTCAGTCAGAGGGACGGTGCCGGGAAGGAGTGGACCAGACCCATAAGCTCATTAGGCAGCTTGAGAGTTTAATCTCTTCCAGAGGCTAATTGAGGGAAAGATCAGGGTGGATTAGAGCAGGGCAAATATCAAGAGTAACCCACTAGAAGTACGTGCTGCCCCAGTGTTTTGGGAATAGGTGACCACAGCAATGTCTCTTTCCCCCGGCATTTTTGGAGCTTGACTCATGCATACTGGAGGGCACGTCTGAGGACAAGGGATGGAAATGGAAGAGGAGCAAGAATAGAAACCTGAGTGTCAGCAGGACGGTTTGCCCTCGGGCTTGCCTGCCCGAGCCCATGAGTCACCTGGTGTGATTCGGATTATTACCAGACAGGAATTTAAAAATAATTTGGCTTGGCTGAGGTCCTGCTGGGTGAAGTGGCTGGTTAGGTTTGGGGCCGGGACGAACAGGGAGATGGCGCAAGGAGAGCTGTGACATGGGCTTACGCCCCAGATGGAACGAGGACCAAAAGGGAGCTGAACAGAGGAGCCAGGGTCTGGAGTGGGACTGGCAGAAGATGCTGCGAGAGCGTCTGGAATGCAGATGGGAAAGACAAGGCAAAGTCCCACCTGTGAGGTGCTGCTGGGGCTGGAGCCGCCCTTGGGGACATGATGCACAAGTTCTCTGTGGTTCACCCAGGCTTTGTTTTGTGTGAGTGGAGCCATGGGACGCATCTCCCTGGACCTGAGGGATGTGGTTGTCTACCTGGAAGTCCCCAGGGTGCTCCCAGCCTTAGTCCCAGCATGGAGAGGGGGTGCATGGCTCTGCAGCCAGCGGCAGTGCACACACCAGCATGTGGGGTTAGGGGTGCTCCGTGAGGTGAAGTGAAGTGTTCCAGGCTGGATGGGGCTCTGAGCAGCCTGGTCGAGTGGAACGTTCCCTGCCTGTGGCAGGGCGGTTGGATTAGATGGTCTTCAAAGTCCCTTCAGCCCAAGCCATTTTGTGGTTCTGTAACACATGCAGACCACGGGGCACTGTGTACACAGTGGGAGGCTGTCCCTGAGGCACAGTGAACTAATAATGGTTCAATAACTCACAGCATTTTCAAGCTCTAGCAAAACTTGGTTTCTGTCACAAAGAAGCAGGGAAGGAGCAGGGTTTTCTCCTCCCTGTTCCGTTCTTGAGCCACTTGCTCAGAGATCATGCCTCTCACTTGTCCTGAGTCACAGTATCCACAGGACACAGGGTGTCAGGGGCTGCCTGTCTGCCCATGTCCCCAAACAAACCAGGGCTCTGAAAATGCATGGTCAAGTGGTGCCACCCGTGTGGCCAGTGCCCCAGCAGGGCTTGGGGAAAGCAGGCAGAGGTGTGTGCAGTGCACAGAGCTCTCTGACCCTCCCCAGGTGGCTGTTGTGGGGCTGCCTTTGCTGGGATTTGTCTGGTTTTGTTGCCAGAGCGCCTGGGAATCCCTAAGTGCTGCACAGGCCCGAGGCTTAACGATGTACTTAAGTTTAAGCATCTCTTTAAATGTTTTTCCCACATCACAGGCTGGGATGTAAATGCAGGCTATTAAGTGAGCTCTGCAGCTTTTGGGAAAGGCCCTCTCCATGCGGGGAGGGCAGGAACCCTCTGGGCTTCCTGAGGCTCAGCCTGGGAGCACCCCTGCCTCACAACGGGTGAAGCTGTTGGTAGAGCCTGTATCCTCCCTGCTGAGGCTCTGCAGATGTCCCTGTCCCCAGAGAAGCTCTCAGCCCTGCAGCTGTACAGAATACCAGCATTTACAGAAAAGCCAGCAGGAGCTGCTCAGTTTTTGGCTGTGGCTCGAGGACTGGTGGGAGCTGTGTAAGGGTGTGCATGTAGTGATGGAGAAAGACGAGTCCAGGGTCATCAGGGCTTAAACTACACAGGGGCTTGTGCCTCTGTCAGGGGTGTCTTGAGAGTCTTCAAGGAGGGTAGAGGCTGGGCGTGATGTTGATAAGTAGCAGTGACACAGCCAGGGCAGTCCTGGCAGGCCCTGCAGCGGTGAGTGATGTAAAAGAGTCAGGGCCAAGTGGAAAAAATATGTGTTGTTGAACCAGGGGCTTAGCAGTGAGCTGGGAAAGAATTCATCTCCCAAAAAAGGATGAAGTAAGTCAAGCCTCCAGCTCCTCCATGCAAGGGAGAGTGACCTGCGCAGGGGCCAGGGATGGCAGGGCTGGGAATTGTTTGTGGGAATGCTGACAGCACATTTAAAGCTTCTCCTTACACCATCCTGAAGCAGAGGCTGGATCACAGCTCTTGTGAGGGAATGAGGCAGGGATGAGGCTGGTTTGAGGCAGAGAGGGAGGGGTTTTGTAGTGAGCCCTTTCTCTACCTTAAAGCATGAGGAGCCCTCCCTCTCCTAGAGCAGCGGACTGCAAAGAAAGCCACCGTGTCCTTCTCCTCTCCAGCGGCCTGGGGCGAGTCTGAGCATTGCAGGGCAGGTCTGAGGGTTGAAATGGAAGGAAGACCTCCTAATCAGGGACCAGTTAAACAAAAACAAAGACACCAGTTGCAGCTTGTGGGTGTGCTTTGTGCTTGTCCCACAAAGGAGACTGCTGGGAAGAGATTGATTAATGAAACGCTGATCCTTAGCCTTAACTGAAGCAGAGACTTTTAGCCACAAGACTCTTGATCAGCACAGCTCAGCTGAGGGAACAAGGAAGGAAAACCCCTGTGTGTGTGTGTTTGTGTGTGTGTGTGCCACATGTGTGCTGCCGGATTTACTGCACCTGCTTCCCGTCTGGTGGGGGGGAGCCCAGCAGGACAACCAGGTGTTGGGAGGAGCGTGGTGCTGGTGGGGCATTAGGGTGGCATTTGGCCAGGCTGCCGAGCCCTGGAGAAGCAGGGAGGAGGAGGGTGAGAACTCGAGGGGACACGTGTTGCCGTGGCAAATGGTAAAGTTTTGCTGTGGCCAGATTGGCTCCAGGATGAGCCTCTCGTTATTTCCACTTGAAAGCCCTGTTTTTCCTGGCAGTCGTGTTGGCGTTTCAGTCCCTCAGATGTGCAAGAACCAGCAGTTTTCGTCCCGGCACTGAGCAGTGCTGTGCCTTTGGGCCAGTGGCAGGGCTTGGCCAGCATCCTCCCACCTCATCCCGTGTCCCCTCCTCACCTCTGAGCACAACGTACCTTGGCCTGACCCATTCATGGAGCCGCCTCTTCCATCAGCTCTGCCCCTTCTGCACATCCTGTAATCCACATTTGCACCTGCATCCCCCCTATTTTGGCACTGGCACCCCCAAGTGCCTCCCCGTGCTGCCAAACCCCCCGTATTGCACGTTTCCCTTCTCTGTGCTTCGACTCCCTCTGGTTTTGCCGAGATCACTGAACTGCATGTGTTTTTACTGCCTTTTTCCATGCTTCTGCTATGGCTGTAGGACTTCTTTGTGAATGGTAGCTCCAGACAGGTAAGTGAGCACGTGCAGGAGTGTGGCGTGGGCAGGGTGAGCGTGGGGCTGGGGACAGGGACACAGGGGCACGTGGGCGCTTCTGGGGGGGTTAATGTGTGACAAACGGGATTGAATCAGAGAGGTGTGAAGATCAGCAGAAGAAGCATCTTGAAAGTTGATGCTGGGGAGCCTGGTAAGGCAGAACCCACCCTTTCTGCTGTCTGGCATGAGGTCAAAGCCAATTTCTAAGTCCAGGAGTTGGATTATTATATAGAGCTGAGCACAGAGGAGCTCCTGAGCATTTTTGTTTTCAAAAGATGGAAGTAAACTCATGAGTTGAAGCTCTCTGCTTGGTTAGAGCAGGCAAGGCACAGGAGGAGGCAGCTAGTGGTGACTTGAGGCTCACTTTCCATCACCTGCCTCTCTTCCCACTTCTCGTATCTGTGGGTTTTCTTCATTCAAACAAGAAAATGAATAAAAAATGGTAATTTCAGTGCTCAGTCTCGGCCCTTGCAGTGGCCATGTGCCAGGTCTCCTACGCTCATGGACATTTAGTGGGGTTCTGTAACGGTCAGGACCTTGCAGCTCCAGATTGTCTTCCTTCCAGAAGGATTAAATAGCCAGCTTTTAATTGATTAACCTTACTAAAATATGCAATGTGGTAAATTAAAACCTGGGGCAACGTGAACTCCTCGGGCAGCCCTGCAAAACTGCTGTTACGTAGATCTGCCCATTTGCCCACAACCACAGTATTGCTACTCATTTGAAGGTAATGGGTTTAAGCTGCTCAGGAGATACAGGTGCTTATGCCACACCAGTTCCTGCTTTCAAATCCCTTACTTTGAGAGAATTTCACTGAAAAAGCTGCCGGTTGTTTCTGCAAGTCTGATAGCCTGTATTGGTTAGCTGGCTGGGGAGGACTGATGCATGAAGGGTGATTACAGATGTTTGGAGCAGGGGTGAGGAGCAAGAGCGATGCTGAGTGTGTGCAGCAGCCCATAATGAAATATTCCATGCGAGGGTTTAATGAAATATCACAAGTATATGTGCTGAGAAAGCCTGCCTTTATTTATTCAGCAGCGCCCGTGTGTTTGCAGATTTTTAAATCTTCACTGTCTGAGAAAATATTTACATTTCTAACCAGGGGCTTCAAAGCCGGCTCTGGTTTATGAAATGACTTACTGTGTTTGGGTTACAGGCGAGGGGCTTTACCCGTAACCCGTGGTGACACCCCTGATTAATGGGGGCCCGCTGTGTATCACGCTGCTGTGGGCTGAGAGTACTAAATGTCCTTGCTGCTCCATGGCTCTTCTCCAGGTGTTTCTTCTTATTGTTTCCTCGTAGAAGGAAGATGCCATCGATGACACTTTGAGTTCCCGGCACAAAGTCAAGGAGCTTTCAGTCATAGACGGTCGGAGAGCTCAGAATTGCAATATCCTCCTCTCCAGGTATGGTTAAATGCCTTGTTGCCTTCTGGGAGTGGGGGGATGCTCAGTACCCTGCCCTGGGCTGCCCTGAGCGTGCTCCTCATCCCTGGAGCAGGGGGTTGATGACAGGAGCCAGTGCAGCAGGAGAGCCAGTGACACCCGAACCCAGCTATAGCCTTACATCCTCATGGTGGGGTGACCCGGAGGGGGGGCAATGCCATTAACGGGGTACGTGGCAATTTGGTGTCCCTGGAAAGCTCCCAATGGGCTGTGATACCCGGTGAGCTTTCACAGGAGGTGGAAGGGGGTTGATTTCACCCCTTACCTTTCTTATTTTCTGGGTTTTGTTTGCTCTTTGCTGGTGGTTGAAGAGGGTCTCTCTGGGCTGGGGGAGTGCTGGGTATCAGCAAGGTGTAGGGAGCAGCAGTAATTCAGCCAGGACCTGGCTGCCCACATCTGAATTTCGGGGAAGGGATGCCCCCCTCTTAGAGCTGCCCTGCTGGTCTGACAGCCTCCCTCACGCCACTCACCAGGTGGGCTCAGCACTGCTACCAGCAATTTAATCCGATCTCCAAATTGCTGCCAAAAGGATAAAAAGGGCTTTTTTTTTTGGCAAGATAAACTACACCACCGAGACTGAATCCTGAGAAAAGGGAAACCAGGTTGCGGTGGTCTGAAAGGATGAGCCATCAGTGTAGCTACTTGGGAAAAAACACCCAAATAGCAGCAGAAAACGCCACCTGTTTCTGACTCACCCAGCAAAAAGAAAAATTCCAACAGCAGTAAAATTTAAAAGTATTCACTCTGCTGTCTGCAGGCACAGAAGCTTCTGTGCCACCCAGGACTGGCCAGGATGGAGCAGCATCACTGGCGGGTTGGGTTTGCAGCCACAGCACCCGAATTTGGTGTTTTCCCAGACCATGGGTTCTGTCTGGTTCTTCCCAGTGGAGATGGTGCTTTGTCTGGACAGCTCAGCTGATTTCCTTCCCTAGAAAGCTTGGAGAGGCTGATGTCTGCAAAAAAACCCCTCTGGGTGGGTAACTCAGCCCCTGGTGCTTCTGCCGGAGGTGTCTGGCAACCTGTGGGCAGTGAGAGCGATGAATGCCTCAGCATTTGGGGGTAAAACTGCCCTATCTATGGCCGGCTCCGCTCCGGGCTGCTTCTGGGGATTTTCATGCTTCCTAGCAGTCCAAATAAAAAAGGATGATGATGAAAGCAGAGTTTAAAGCAGCAGACAAATGAGTATGTCTGTGGCAGGCAGCTATTAGCAAGTAAAACGACGGGATTTGGGGCACTGGCTGGGCTGCTCCCGGCATACGTAGGCTGAGCGTTGAGTGGGTTTAGGTGTGATTCAGCCAGAGGTCTAAGTGTATATTTGGAAGTTAAGCACACAAATAGATCCTTCAGTGGGAAGAGGAGAGACCCAAGCACTCAACTTCAAAGGCATCTTGCACGTCTTACTGAGTTAAGGTTTCAATTTCGTCTCACCAGCAAACCTTTCTCTTCCAAGAAAGCCATGGCTGAAAACGAATTGCCAGTAACTAATCCCACAGAAAGGGCAGGACAGAGGTTGCTGCCTTCCTGCCTTTTCCTGTGGGTCGTTTCCTAGGGGAGAAGCGGGATCAGACTTGCCCTGCAAGGTGGTCCTCAGGCCTCTCATATGGCTTCTCCCAGACCCATCCTCATGCAGGGACAAGTGGCTTTGAGGTTGCAGTGACTTGCCCCAGATGCTGCTTTGGAAGTGCTTTGGAGTTCATCCCGTGGTACTCCCAGGACCACAGTCAAGCTTCTCTCCCCAAAATCCCTTTGGGTGATTCGATGCCAAGCGTCTCAGAGGTGGTGTAGGGATAAAGCCCAAGCATCCTTTTAGTGGTCTCAGGTCCAGCTCCTGCATCTCCAACAGACTCCATGCATCCCTGAGCAAACCCTTTCACCTCTGCCCGCCCCAGCTGCCCATCCCAAAGCTGGGCAGAGCAGTGGGTCCCTGGTCCCAGTGTTCCAAAGGCACTGGTCTGGCAGCTGGGCTGCTGCTCTCCCGCCTCGCTCGCACGGCCACCACGGGGCTGAGCAGACTTTCACATGTGAAAGGACCTGCAGGCTTGGCCCCTGATTTAGCCCAGACATTTGTGAGCTCACCAGGCATTGTCTGGCTCGCAGCGTGGAAAGATTACAGCCAGTGAGATACTTTATCTCTCTCTGTAGATTAATTTTTTTGCCTGTTTCCCTTGCTTTGGGAGAAATTACTGTGCAGTGAGATCACTGGATTTTCCTCCAGCTTGTAATGCAGCACAAGAATATTTTTAACACTTGCTTTTTTCTTCTGTTTTTTTTGAGAATGCTTTGCTGATGTCAGTGCCTTATCGTGTCTTCTTCTATGAACCCACCACATCCTTGCTTTTGCTCCCTGTGTATGGGTGTGTATTTTTAGTCCTGCGTTCTGCCAGATGCAAATCCACCCCTTGCTCCATCGTTTCCCGCCTGTGCTGGCAGTGAATGGCTCGTTTGATTCCTCTCTCCCGGCGAGGTGACGTGAGGCGTTTTTTTCCCTCAAATGAATGTGGCTTTTCAGGAGGGCGCGTCCCTTTCCCGGCGGAATTTGTTTTTCCCCTTCACAGTTATTACGTCCTCCGCGGGATTCGACAAAAGCCACGCAGAGCAGCCCCGCGCTGGTCGGGCTGGCGAGCTGTCACCTCGCATCGCCGGGCTGCTGCCTTTAAATCCCTGTGACAGCAAGTCCTGTGACCCCGTTCCTCTCAGACGGCTCGCGTTCGACAGCTGCTGCCAACAATGATAATTGCTGTGGTTATAGATAAGCTTCTAGCTTTCACTGGCCCCTTTCCCATCAAATTGTCTGAGAAGCTGTTTTCTTCTGGCGCCCCGCGCTTGCTCTCTGCTGATGCAGGGGCAGGCTCTTGTTCTTGGCACTGGGTTGTGATGATTCCTGAGAAAAGTTTTGGGGTTTTTTTCAACCTCTTTCTTTTTAAATGCATTTTCATCGTTGACTTTGCTTTCAGTGAGCGAGGGCTTAAAGAAGTCACCCTCACCTTTCACCACCCTGCTGGAGATGATCATGGTACTTTTACGTGCTTTAGGTGTTTGCTGTGGATGAGGAGTAGCTGCCTGCCCATCCCCTTCTCCCAGGGATCCCCAAATGCCCAGATCTAGCTAATGTCTGCTTTTTGTCGGGGTGGAGACCGGTGTTGGTGGTCTGAGCATTCCCGTTTCTGCTTGGGTGCAAAAGGAGTTCTCCTGCAGTTTCATATCCCACCTCGGATCATGTCCCATCCTGGCCGCAGCCATTGTAAGGGACAGGTAGGGTGACCCCAGAATGTGGCTGCCTGTTACTGCAGGCAGCAGATGGGACATTTTCCAAGGCTGAGAAACATGGGCTCATAAAGGAATGAAGATTTACGTACCAGGTCTGTAAGATCCACCTGCCTCGATAAAGCTAATCCTTCACTTCCAGTCTTGAGCAAAACATTTCAAGCTAAACCAAGCCCTTGCTACCCTGGCCTCAGAGACCAGCACCCTTCTTGTGTTAGCTTCAGCTTCCAAAAGCCAGTTCCACAGTCTCAGTCTGCTCCCTGAAGAAATGTGGGGGTGAAAAACACCCTCCTTGTTTAATTACTCAGAGTGATCAAGTCAGCTCCCGATCTTCTTTTTGATCTGCTGATCAGGTTGACTTCCAAGGTCCCACATCCTGCTGTAGGGTGTGTTTCTGGTTTCAGCTCATTCCTTTGAGCCACATTCAGCGTTTCAGCATCCCTTGGCAGCACTGATCACCGATACTGGGGCCATGGGGTTCCTCGAACAGGTCTTTTCAACTCCATGGTTTTTCCCTGCATGCAAGTACAGGGAATTAATTACATTTTTTAATCTGGATCTGTTGCAATGGCTTTAACCACAGCTGCACGCTGGGCGAGGGAGAGGATGTTGGTAAATGGAGTTGCAGGAGTTTCTGGGCTTTCCCTTTATTTAGTTTAGATTATTTTATAGACCGCAATGCAAAGAAGAAGAAAAATACGTGTGGTTTTGCAATCAAAGTCCTTGCAGGGAGCGGTTCCTGGGAGTGCTGCAGTTGAATTAAACTGTAATTAATGGCTGCCGTAGCCCAGGAGGAGCCAAGGGCGTCTTTCCATCTCTTCTGTTGCCTCAGCTCGGTGTGGGCTGCTGGCAGAAAGATCCCTGCCAGGGAAGCCCAGCCTGGTGGTGCTCGCTGTGACACAGTGGTCTGTGGTTTTGGAAATCTCCAGTTTGAGGCTGCGTCTTCAATTCCTGTTAGGTGAAGTAGAGGAAGAAAAAGGTGGAGGAGAGGCTGGTTTCCAGCTTCTTACACTTCGAAGCGCAATGAATCCCCACCCCTCCAAAGAAAACCAAACTGATGGGTTTCCTGGGGCGCTGAGCATCCGCTTGTCCAAATTTTGGATTTCCTTCTCATTTCTTCTTAGAGGAAGACTTCAGCCGAAGGTGGTTGGGAGAAGTGGGAGAGGCAATGTTTAAATCCAAGAACAGCAGTGGAAATTGGCCAGATTTTCCTTAAGGGTTGTGGCAGTGGGTTCAGGGGCAGTGCTGAGCTGCACGCCTGAGCCTGGGCTGGGCTATGCTGCCAGTGGGAACGTGACCCCCTGGCCCCGTGGCCTTCAGGGGTGCTGGAACTGCAGGAGCAGCATTGCTATGGGCAAGAGTTACATATGAAAGTTGAATATTTAATGTGCTGCTTACAGTCCTTACATAAAGTACTGTAAAACAGGGAAATAGGGAACGGCAGCTGTGTGGGGAGAGGGAGTTGGCTGGAGAGGTTTGATCCCCCCGTTTGCAGCAGGGCCAGGGCTGCTCTGTGCTGAGCCTTTGCAGAGCACGGTCCTACCACATTTCTCACACATCCTTCTTTATAACATGCTGGACAGAGCTGTTTGTGATGCTGCTGCTGGCTGGGGGTTAAGCTGTTGCACAGGTGTGTAAGGAAACGCTCCTGAGCCTTCCCCGATTGCTGGGCTGGGAATAACTCTCCTTTCCCTCCACCTCCCAGGCTGAAACTCTCGAATGAGGAGATCAAACGAGCGATTTTGACGATGGATGAGCAGGAGGACCTCCCAAAAGACATGCTTGAACAGGTGGGCAACACGTCTCATGCTCCTTTGTGGTTGCCTCATGCTGAGACGATGCTGTGGAAAGTACTTGGGACCAAGGCACAGCCTGGAGTGTGTCAGACCCCAAATTACTTACCAGCCACATGTTGACAAACCACCCAGGTGGGCTGGAGCAGCAGCTTGGTCATGGCATCAGTGCTGGGAGCAGAATGGCCCCCACGGGCCATTCCTGTACCCAGGTCTGCCCTGGGACCCTGAGGTGGGGCCAGTTGCCTGTTTGTGGCTGCAGCTTGAAGTTTGTGCTCAGTGGTGATTTATTTTTGAAAGCTTAGGCAGTATTTGTGCGGTCTTCAAAAGGGGAATCCCATTTTTCATCCCATCTGAGGCCCTTCAGAAGCATGTTATCCACCTGTCAAAGCTGAGCTGGTAGTTGCACTTTGAGCAGAGACATGGGAGGATTCATTGCACGAAATTTCCATCTGCTAATAAGCAGAGTTGCAGCAAATGGGAGTCCCTGACTGACATCTCCTCTGGCAGAGCTGATGTTGAAACCTCCTTGGAGCAGACTTAGTACATCTGTTGTAAAAGCAGAGTGATGGCAGGGCAGAGGCAAAAGACACTGATGTGATGGAGTAATGTGAGGGAGGTCACAGGGACAGCAATAACACTTATTTCACAGGTGCCTCGGGGCCACTGTCTGTACATGCTGAAAAGGTGTTAGATTCAAGGAGATAAAGCACTGTTTAGCTCCTGAAAAATTGTGCATGGACCTCATGTCCACCACTGTGCTTTCTCTTGTTTAGCTCCTGAAGTTTGTTCCTGAAAAGGGTGACATTGACCTGCTGGAAGAGCATAAGCACGAGCTGGACCGCATGGCCAAGGCTGACCGGTTCCTCTTCGAAATGAGCAGGTTGGTGGCTCAGGGGACTCGTTTTGGCCAGTGGCTGCTCAGGCTGGTCGGGAGGTGGGCGTTTCGTGGAGCCTGCTTGGGAAATAAGCCCTTCTTACTGTTTTTCACATCAAGAAATGAGTGGGCCAAGTGGATGGGAGGGCAAGCAAGGTGCTCCAGGTTATAAGGATCATTTGTGATGCTGTGCTCCTAAAATCAGGGTTGTGCTCCCATACAAGCAGCAGCTGGACAGAGCAGGGGAGAGGGATGGGGAGATGGATTCTCTGGTGGGAGGTGTTTCCTTCCCACATCATATCCCGACACATTTTCCCTCTCATTCAGGGAAAATGGTTTAGGCATGATTGTGGTGGTTCTGGGTTGATGGTTGGACTGAATAATCTTGAAGGTCTCTTCCGACCTTGATGATTCTGAGATTCTGTGACCTAACCTGGTCTAGTGGAAGGTGTCCCTACGGGGCAGAGGGGTTGCAACTAAATGATCTTTCAGTCCCTTCCAACCCAAACCATTCTATGATTCACTGTGGCTCAGGTGGGAAGTGCTGTTAGAGTGGTAACACAATGCTCCTTTCCCTTTCATCCTAATGAATATTCAAGCCTGATGTATGTACATTTTGCCCTGCTGTGTAGATGAGTCCCACTCCTCACCTCAGGACTGACTCATCCCTAGGGCTCCTGAGACTATATGAGACTGAAAGGAAATGTCATTTCTTCCTGCTCCTGGTAGCAATCATTTAAGACTTAGGAGTCTTCAGGGATGAATAACCTTATCTATTGCATGCACATCCTCTAGAGGTGCCAGGTTAAAATCTTGAAGCTGCTTATTTAAATTGAACTGAGCATTTAGCTCTTTGAATTTCTTAGCTGAACTTCAAGCAAGTCACTTGTTGGCAAGGTCAGCGAGTTTTACAATTCGAGATTGCACTGGGAGATCAAAAATAGAAATGCTCCCATCCTCCCTGAGAAACACACTGATGAGCACCGGGGCGACGCGCCGCGTGGTTGCTCAGTGTCAAAGGCAGGCAGGATGGAGCTGTGGCATTCAGACCTGAGCCCTCAGGGCTGAGTGATGCTCAGAATTAGCTTTTCTATCACAGGTCACCTTTCTTCTTCACAGACTCTCGCCCAAGTGTTGCTCCTATGCCTTCATCCTTTGGAAAGCACAATGTGCTGATGCAAATGTTTTTCTTGATTTCCAGCATGGCTTTTTAATTTACCTTGTGGTCTGTTACCGAGTGTGATGTCTTTGTCACCTCTGATTAGCACAATAGCGTAGCTCTTGGCCCTCTGTGTGAGCATGTCTCCTGTGGGTCCTTGGTCCAAGTGACTCAAATCAGACTGCCATGTGCATACAAGTGAGATCTTGTTTAGCCTAAACACAACTGACATGAGCAGAGCCATCCCTGACTTGCCCAGGAAAGAGGCTTTCCAGCCCAGGCCATCATTCTGATGATCAGAAGGTCCAGTTTCATTAGTTCTTGTCATAGGTGAGCCTCTCTGCAGCTGCAGCTCATCACAAAGCCATGGGAAGCCCAGACCTCATCAGCACCTTTGCTTAGGAGTGGTTGTGAAAGAACTGTTTGTTCATACCAATAGGGTGTAAAAATCCACTTGTTGAACCTGCTGAGTTAAGGATAGGCTTAAGCATGTGCTTAAGAACCCACTGGGATCCACCCCAGGACAGCTGTAGCTTCAGTTGTCAATTTTTCCCATCCCAGCACAGTTGCACGGAGAAAAGGGGTCATTATTTTTTAATCACCGTGGCTCAAGCGTGCTTTGTAAGCACAGCTGTGTGAGCAGTGAAGCAACAGAGCTCTGCCTGGAGCAAGCAAAGCTCAACCTGCACCTCCTTTTTGTTTTCCAGGATAAACCATTATCAGCAAAGGCTGCAGTCCCTCTACTTCAAGAAGAAGTTTGCAGAGAGAGTTGCGGAGGTCAAACCCAAGGTGGAAGGCAAGTGGCCAGATCTGCTAAGGGACTCTGTCGCAGCACAGGGATGGCTCACAGGAAGAGCATCCTCCGTGCCAGGATGAGCCTGGTCCACGTGGAGCTGGCAGTGACACAGGGGAAGGGAAGGAGCTGGTGGTCACTCTTAGGGGGTACTGAAGGGGTTGCTGGTGGTGGCTCTTGCGGCAGGGGGTAATGTCCCACCCCTCTCTGCTTTCAGCCATCCGTGCCGGCTCCAAGGCCGTGCTGCAGAGCAGCAGCCTCCAGCAGCTCCTGGAGGTGGTCCTGGCCTTCGGGAACTACATGAACAAGGGCCAGAGGGGCAACGCCTTCGGGTTTAAGATCTCCAGCCTCAACAAGATCGCGGACACCAAGTCCAGCATTGACAAGTGAGCAGCCCCTGCCCTTACCCTTGGTAGCATCCACGGGCCCCAGGGACGTTGGGGGAATGGAGGGGTCATTAGCATTACCTCTGGGATGTGGGTATGTGGGAGCAGTCCCCTCCTCCAGCTGCCCAGTTTGCCTCATCCAGTGGTGTGAGTGTGCATTTTTTGAGCAGGACAGCTTTCGAGGGAAGCAGAGCTGCAGATCAGTGCAGGGATTGATGGGGACTTTCCTTCCTGGGCTGGCTGAACTGCAGCCAAGGCTGATTAGTAGGATCATCTTCCAAATGCTTTTTAACCCCTTTGAAGAAGCCGAGAGCCAGAGAAAGGGTTTCCAGGGGCTTTTCTCTATGGGAACCCCCTCTGCTGCTCTCCCGTGCTGATGCAGCCATCGCCTGGTTTGCTCTGCCCTGCTGAACTCTGTTCACAGAGCGAGAGGAGCTGGGTCACATCTCAAACCTGCCTGGTCTCATCCGTCAGTAAAGACAGTGGAGGACAAGAGCAGTGATACTCAAGTCATCTCCCCCGGGTTCCTCCTGTGGAGGACCCTTTCTTGCAGGGACCAGGCTGCTCTGCACTGTGGCTGTGCATGAAACTGACCCATCCTGTGTCCCCATGCAGGCAGAAAGCAGCATCCTAGCAGGAATCCTCAAATAGTTCATTACCAGGGTTGGGATTTAACCAGGGGTTTTGGTGGAACTGTGAGCTCCCCAAGATGCTGCCACAGTGACCTCTCTGCTCCTCTTTCCTAGGAACATCACCCTGCTGCACTATCTCATCACCGTTGTGGAGAAGAAATATCCCAAAGTCCTCCGCCTGCATGAGGAGCTGCGAGACATCCCGCAGGCAGCCAAAGTCAAGTAAGCAGGGATTGAGGTGGCACTTAGGGAGCACTGGGAGTGCCTCTCTCCTCATTTCAGCCTTCTTTTCCCACCCCAGCTCACCCTCCTGGCCAGATCCTGGCTGCTGGGCTCTATCCCATGCCGTGGCCACGCTGGCCCAGAGCAGCCCAGGACTCGGAAGCAAACATCACCTGGCGGCTTTAAATCACAGCCCTTGCAGCAAAGGCTCTAAACTTCTGAGCTCGAGGGAGGAGAGCTGCTCGGAGCAGCCGCTTCCTGTTGTTATCTCACCGCAAAAGCATTTAATTAATTTCTAATGGTACATTAAGTAATCCGGGAGGAAGCGGTTGCGGCGTGGCTGCAGATAAAGGGCAGCTGTTTATCTGCATGTGCCAGGGAGGCTCTGCCTGCAGCACGGGCAGGACCGGGCAGCTGTGTGAGGGGCTCACCTGCATTCAGGTCCTGCCTGCCCCTCATTTTACCACCAAACATGGAGTTTCTGGGGTTTGCAACCAGCTTTTTAACCCTGCCCAGTGACCTGTTGGGAACAGGCTGCCCCAGTTCAGCAAAGCCCTTCAACACAGGCTGAACCTTTAAGTTCAGGAGGAATCTGCTGTTGCCATGCAAAGCCCTCAAGTATGTGCTGAAATACCTCTGAAATCAATGAGGCTCTGTTTTGGTTTTAAACTCCAGCAGGAGCTTGCAGGCTTTGGTGCTTCAGGGATGTGAGCAGCAAAGATCACAGGTTTCTGCAGCCAGGGCATATTTGTGTTAGCTGTGGACATGAAAAGGGGCTGAAACTGCACCTCTTTAGAGAGGATGCACCTCTTTAGAACAGGTTACCCAGAGAAGTTGTGGATGCCCCCTCCCTGGCAGTGTTCCATGCCAGGTTGGACGGGGCTTGGAGCAACCTGGGACAGTGGAAGGTGTCCCTGCCCATGGCAGGGGGTGGAACTGGATGGGCTTTGAGGTCTCTTCCAACCCAAACCATTCCATGATTCTGTGAAATACGCACCGAGTTTACAGTGGCTCGAGGGTATTCCAAGCTTCAAAGGTCTCTTGTAGCAGTGGTGGGTTCCCAAGGAAGATGTGTACTGGACAAAACAAACATCCTCACGTATAAAATGTAAAATAATCATCAGCCATTGGGATTGAGCACAGTGACAGGACGGATCTTGGCGTGCAGGGGAGAGTGTTCTTCTCCCAGAGGGTGGTTGGGCACTGGAAGAGGTTCCTCAGGGCAGTGGTCACAGCACCAAGGCTGCCAGAGCTCCAGAAGCATTTGGACAACGCTCTCAGGCACAGGGTGTGACTCTTGGGGCTGTGCAGGGCCAGGAGTTGGACTTAGAGATCCTCGTCAGTCCCTTCCAACTCAGGGTGTTCCATGGTTCTGTGGGCGCATGGTGCTCAGTTTGGAGGCATCAGCTGAGGGCACGGCTGAGCAGGACGTGCTCCCTGCCGGACACTCCGACTTTCCCATGCTCCTCATCTGCAGCTGTTGCACAGACACACGTAGGGGAACAAAAACGCCTGCACAGAGGGTTTCTTTACCCCCCTAAACTTTATCATTTCGCTCTAAACTGGACACCATATGTAACATTTGGGTTTGGTCCAATCTAGAGCGAAACCAAAAAGTTTCTAAAGCTCTGGAAAACCCTGAATTCCCCCCAGCCCTGCAGCTGTGAAGCAGAAATTGCCGCCTCTGTCAATCCCACCACTAGTAATGAACTGCTGGAGCACAGGGCTCCCAAAACTGCATTTTCCCAGAGTAAACCTGCCAGGAATGCTTGCCCCATGACCCAGCGTCAGCATTTCCAGGGACCCCAGCCCTCGCACAGACACCCCTGGAAAGGCATCAAGCCTGTGGTCACCGAGGCTTTGTGAGAAAGCTTCCCCTCAGACGTAGTGGTAGAAACCCGTAAGCACTTGAATTTGAAGCTCATCAGGGGCTCGAGCCTTGTGTAAACAAAGCCAGCGCCAGACGTGGTGATTTATTTTTATTTCTCTATATTTGGGCTGTCTCCCTTTGTGAAAACCTTGCTGCTCGGAAGGATGCTTTGCCTGATGTTCACCCAGCCGTGGTACCCTGAAAAACTGTCCTCTGTGCACTGGGACAACGATCCCATCCACTGCTGGCCCTGGAGAGAAATCTGTGCCCAGCAAGGCCCTCTCCTGAGCCCTCCTTTCTCTTGGAGAGGGCTGGAGGCTGCTGAGCTTGCTAAACCTGCACAGTCCCCTTGATTAAAAATACGTAAAAGTGCTTTCCTTTAAAACAAGCAACTGCAGCCACTTTGAGATAGTCCCATCTTAGAGACTGTCAGCCAGATTTGCTGCTCGAGACACGCTGATCTGCAAAAAGGAGGCAATGTGGGCAGGGTTGGGGCCTTTTCAGTGGGAAAACCACGGTCAAGTTGGTCAGAGAGCTGTAGATTTTGCTGGGAAAGGCTGAAAATTAACATCCTGCTATTTCCAACAGCATGACCGAGCTGGAGAAAGAAATAAACACTCTGAGAAGCGGCCTGAGAGCAGTGGAGACTGTAAGTATTATTTAAATCAAACACAGTCCAGCCTGGCTCCGAGCAGTACGGCATCCCTCCTTGGGGAGGCAGGCCAGGGAACTCCCAGTGAAGCTGCTTTTATCTCACATCCTGGAGATCTGTTTGCCTTTCCTTCCTGCCCTGCACGTGTGCCTGTCCTCTCAGGGCTGTTTTGGCACTGAAGTTACCGTGTGTGTTTAGGCACATGCATGGTTTATGTCTGATGCATCAGGGGAGGCTGAGTAAGCCTTGTGATGATGCCCATGGAGAACCTGTGATGTGCAGAGGGGTCTCCCCTTGGCTGTAAAACCGCAGAGGGCTGGGGAGCACTTCTGCAGCTGGAGGGGTGATGAAATGGTGGAGGTATCCCAAAGGACTCACTGTCTTGCTGAATTATCCTGGTTCCATAAGCTTTCCTGCAGGATTTGGCTTAAAAGCTTACTTCAGGCATTGTAATCCAGGATGTCATGCATGGCAGGGGGGAGCAGCAGTGGTGGGGCTGGCAGAACCTCTGGCACTGATGCAGGCACACTCCCAAAGCCACTACCGGAGGCCAGTGGTATTTGTGCTACTCATCAGCCAGGGCCTGACCAGATTAACCTTTTTTTTTCCCCAAAAGGAGCTGGACTTCCAGAAGTCTCAGGTTCAGAAAGCAGGTGACAAGTTTGTGTCTGTTGTCAGCCAGTTCATCACATTGGCCAGCTTCAGCTTCTCGGATGTTGAAGATCTCCTGATGGAAGCGAAAGAGCTGGTAAGGCCACCAATGTCCCTGAGATCTGAGTAGCTTTTTCAGCCTCGCCTCCATCTCCTGTGTCTGTTTGGTACTGACCTTCTGACCCGTGCTTGGGCATTATGATGGACCTCCCCGAGTCCATGGGTAACGCAGGCCACCCTTTTGGACTGTTGATGGTAACCTGGCAGATACTCTCTGCAGTGAGTTAGGACTGTGGAGGTGGTGACAAATGCTCTGCAGACTGTATTATCTTCTGCTGACTCAGCTGGATCTGGAGGAGAAGGTCTTGTCATGGTCCCCAGCGTCCATGGAAGTCCACTCTGAAGCAATTTGCAGCTGTTCCCATGGTGGGATGGGCTGTGTGGAACACTCCAGCTCTTTGCTTTTTAAACACATGTCCAGATTCAAATTATGTTCCTGTTTTCTCTTAGGAAAGCAGAAACATCCTTGTTTTATAACTTTATATCACATGAGGACAACATTTTCAGCCTTTCCTCCCTCACCAGAATCTCTTGTAACATAGCAGGGAATTTTAATATCTTGATTAAAGTCAGCAAGATTAACCTCAATTATATTGACTTACATAGTGGCACCTCTCAGATTCCTCCCTGCATCCTGAAGTGTTAAGTCTCTTAAGTAAACAAAGAAATAAAAATGCACTAAATGTCTTTTGAAGAGCCTGGGGCAGCCCTGCAAATAAAACTAAATCATACAGGCAGGCTTTAAAAATGGTCATCTTGGTCTACCCTGCAAAATCAAAGCAACTAATAAATCTGTTGGTGCTTTGATTTTGTTTTTCCTTTCTTTTAAGCGTGCTTATCTCCAGAATGTGCCTTCACAATTCTAACAAACTTACTGTGCACAAAGAGTCTCCTTCAAGCTGGAAGTGAGAACAAAGAGTATCAGTCCCAAGGACAACTCAGGGGCTGCTTGGGGACCGGGACACGTTGGCAGATCATGGATGTCCTGTCCTGACCTCTGCTACGGCCTCATTCGACTCCCTCACATTAATGGTGTGCAAACAGCACAAGAGGCCGGAAAACTCCCTATTTCCCTGCCCAGGGCTGTGCCTGAGCCTGGGCAGAAATCTCTTTTAGAAGTTTCACCAACACATTTGGTTTCAATAGCAGAGCATGTGGCAATGATAAATAATACCCCAAAAATACTTCAAAGAAAAACTTAAAAGTGCAAGTTTCCCTTCCCCTGCCGTGTTTACTATTGGTTTTATGTCTTCAGTCCCACAGTATTTTGCTTCCTTGTTTTTACTGCTGCTTAGTTAATAAAGTGGAGCTGGGGCAGGGGAGGCTCAGCAGAGCCAGAGGCTCAGCAGAGCCAGAGGCGAGATGGGGAGAGGGAGCTGCAGAGTGATCCAGGCTGGGTCGTGCAGGGCAGCAGGTAACACATCAGGTGATTTATTTCAGGTTTAAATCAAGGCTTGATGAGGCAAAGCCCTGCTCTCTGCCATGGCTGCTGGAAGTGTTTCACTCTGCTCCATCAGGTCAAAGGTTTCACCAGTCCAGTGGATTTATCCAAGACTGACGCACCCCTGTTTTGTCTCTTCCAGTTTTCCAAGGCTGTGAAGCACTTTGGAGAAGACACAGACAAAATGCAGCCTGACGAATTCTTTGGCATCTTTGACCAGTTCCTTCAAGCCGTGACCGAGGCCAAGCAGGAGAACGAGAACATGAGGAAGAGGAAGGAGGAGGAGGAGCGCCGGGCGCGCATGGAGGCACAGGTGAGCACATTCGGGCGAGTCCAGCAGCACCCCCAGGGCACCTGGGAGTGGCAACCATGTCATGATGTCCCCATGGTGGCCACGGTGGCATGGGGAGCACTGAAGACTGGGAAGGGAGCTTCTGTGGTCTTACACCCACTAGCTTTTCACTTTTGATTACTTGATTAACTAATGACTTTGGGTTGGTGAAGTCTTGGAGCTGAAACATGCAGCAGAGCTGGTGCTGTCTGGGGGCTGCTGTGACCCATGAGCCACAGCCATGGGGCTGTGAACCTCAGCCCATGGCTTGTATCATAGAATCTCAGAATCACAGAATAGTTTGGGTGGGAAGGGACCTAGTTCTAGTTCCAATCCCCCCTGCCATGGGCAGGCTGGGTTTCTCCAAGGTTCCACTAGACCAGGTTTCTCCAAGCCCTGTCCAACCTGGCCTTGGAGCACTTCCAGGGATGTGATTTATCAATAACCCTGACCAGCTCTCACGTGCTAAGCACTGGGGTGGGAAACCACCCTTGTTCCATGAGTTTGGGGATCACCATGCATGTGTTGGGCAGCCCCAAAACCGCTTATGTGAGACTGAGATGTCTTTCCCCCCGCCGCCGTGACCCGCAGCTGAAGGAGCAGCGGGAGCGGGAGCGCAAGGCGAGGAAGGCGAAGGAGACCGGGGAGGAGAGCGGCGAGTTCGATGACCTGGTGTCTGCCCTGCGCTCGGGCGAAGTCTTCGACAAGGACCTCACCAAGCTGAAGCGCAACCGCAAGCGCATCACCAACCAGCTGGCGGAGAGCGGCCGCGAGAGGCCCGTCACCAAGCTCAACTTCTGAGAAACAAACTGACAGCGAAACCCAGCAAAAGACATGCGGGTCAGTCTTTCTGAAGTGGCTATGGTTTGTTTTTTGTTTTTTTTTTTTGTTTCCATGACACTGCCTTGCGATTCGAAGCGGAACAGTGGCACGCTCTTTGTCCCCGCGGGCGAGTGTGTGTGTGTATATACTGTGTATATAGTCGGGTCGGGGGGTGTGGAGGGAGGTGCGTGGGCAGCTCACGTTGGTGAGTGCCAGCACCGCCTCCTCCCCACTCCGAAAAGTAGTTCTCCTCATGCACAAGCACAATGCCGCGTCCGTGGAGCAAGAGAGGACCCAACCCCGAGCCGCTGGCTGTCCCCATGGCCCCAAAGCCAACGGGAAGCTGCCTCTTACTGCTCTCCTGCTTGGAACCCCCCAGGGCTGTTTGCAGGGGACGCCTTGCACACAAGCTGAGCAGTTTAAAGAAGAAAAGAAAAAAAAAGCAAAGTTGACTGAACTTTAATCCATTGTTTGTTTGTTTGTTTTCTCTCATTGTTGTGGTTATTCTGAGAAACTGGCAGATCTGTGCGTTCGCGCTGGTTCCCGAGCTCAGTGCCGCGGGCGCTCCCGGCAATGCTCTTCCCGTCATCCTTGGGAAACGCTCTTTTTCCTCCTGCTGCCACCTTGCTAAAGGACAAACTTCGCCCCAAAGTGCTTCTCGCTGTAACGCCACACTGATGTATTTATAGTTGTGCAACGTTTTCTGGCCCAGGACGGTGGGAAAGGTTCGGTTCTCAGAGGAGACGAAGAGCATAAACTTTTGCGTTGTAACTTTTGTTCTTGCTTTCTGTTCAATGGGACAAACTGTATCCTCTGTCAAGGTGGGTCAGGACCAAAGGTCTCTGAAATACGAAGGGGTTGGGGTAAAACCCACCAGCTTTCACCCACCTTCTTTTCCTTTTTCTTTCTCGGACACACAGAAGCAGCGATGCCAAGAAACACTCGTCTCTTAGCCAGGTCCTTTTTTGACTAGTTTGCTGTTCATTGTCATTGCAAATTTGTAAGCAGAACTACCTGTCAAACGTCAGTCCAAAAAAAAAAAAGACAAAAAAAAAAAAAACAATAATAAAAGTAATTCAGAGCTCTCAGGGAGTAATAATTTAAGGGTTTAGAAAATTAAGAATTGGAGAATAAAAAATAACCACCATTAACATATTAACATTTCTATTCTTAAATTATGCTGAGTATATAGAGGACTGTTACTTTTTACTTTTATTTATTTGTGGTATGTTTTTTAAGAAAGCAAAACAAAACCTTTTTATACCACCAATACTTTTGTGATCTTTTTTTTTTTGTTTGTTCTTTTTCCTGTGGAGAGATGAGTTTGTCCCTGTTGCACTAGATATTAACACTATTTGAAATAAGGTTGGTTGTTCTTTTGTCAGATAATCGGTATTACTGGTGGGGTATGGGATGTCAGTTAACTATATGTACTGTATAGCAAAAGTGCTGTTTAAACTAATTTGTATAAAAAAAATATGGTTCTAAGCACCTGAAGGCCGCGGGGTCTGTGTGCTGAGTGAAAGCTGTGAAATCTCTCTCGAAGCAGAGTTGTCAAGAGCTGTGGTTTTACCATTTTGTTCTTTTCTTCATTGCAACGTTTAACGCACTGTAGATTTAAAAAAAAAGAAGAAAAAAAAAAGAGAAAAAAAAAGACTTTCTGAGTAGCATTTAAAGCAGTAATAAATAAAGCAGGTAAGCGCAAAAATAAAGTCCAGCACCTCATATCCAAGCAGCTGCAAAACCTGCAGATTATGTTCAAAGGTGGAGTTAAGCACTTTGCTTTAAGAAGGAGGGGGAAATAAAGACAAAAGGTAATGATAATACTATTCCTTAACTAAAGTGCCTCTATTTATATTTTTTATTTATGGCTGAAAAAAATGGGGCTGATACAATTGAGGGAATGGACTACGGGGGGAATTGAAAACATATAAAATAAGAAGGAAAAAAAAAGGTTAAAAAAAAAGTTTGGCTTCTGATGGTTTAAGGAATGGTTGGTCACACATGTTTAATTGGACAGGTTTGGGGGTCAGAAAGGGCAATCTCCTCCCGGGGTCCCTTGGGTGCCAGCACCCACCCCGGCTCCTGACTCTGCAACCCCAGTGCCACATCAGGACCTTTCCTGACAGATTTCCTCTTGCCCTTCCAAACCTCTTGGGTTGTTTTGTTTTTTTAATTGTTTTACAACAGCCTGATTACCAGGCTGACTTTGCCATTTCTTTGTTTTCTTTCAAAAAAAAAATAGAAAAAAGAAAAAAATATTATATCTCTATAAATAAATACAAAGGCTGTGTGCAGGTAATTCCATGTGCCATTGTCGAAAACTACTTTTAGATTGGTGCTGGTGTAAGTAGCCACTCTTTTCTCTTGGGTGTGTATTTTAAAGATAATTTTTTTTTTTTTAATAATGCCAAAAACAAAACAACAACAAAAAAAATCCATAATAATTTGTAAACGAAAGTTTATGTCTTGGACCTTATTAGCTTCATAGTGACTAAGGTAGTCTTTTAGGTGCAAGGATGTTAGTAGTTGTAGCTAGTGGGAAATGCTGTGTAATGTTATGAGACTGTACATTTTCTAAGATGGCAATATGCAATAAAGCAAAACGATTTTGGTGAGTGTACATGGCAGAGGCGTGAGTTATTTTTTAGGGGGAAAAATGGGATATTTAGGAGTTGAGGCAGGTGTTGAAGGAGAGGCTCTTAGGGTTGCTCTTTTTCGGGTGTGTTTGCAGGCATTTCTGGGGTCAACTGGTAACCTTCACCCTTTCCCTGAGTGCTTGCTTTTGGGCAGTGGGGTTTTCCACTCTCCAGGATTGCAGCATCCTCACTGTCACCCACATGTGGGTTCTGAAATGCCTCCCAGTTGGTGACCCCATTCATTTCTCCACATTTTGTTGTTGCTGATGCCTGTTTCCACCTTGGAGGGAATTTTTCCGAAAGCCCACTGGGGCTTTTCCAGGATCCTGCATTGAGGCAGCAGTCAGTTTTTCATCATGGGATTGGATCCTGTCCCTTTTTCCAGGAGAAGTGCTGGCTGGGCTGGCCACTGTGCCTCTAGCAAGCCTATCTAGTGATGTTTCCTTGGCAGTGGCCCAAACCCGTCCTGGCCCATTCCTGCTCACCGTTTCCTTTTCCACACACCTTCCCATCCCGGCTCTGTGTTCTTTTCTTTTTCCAGCATTCTTGGGTGAATTTTGCAGCACCCAAGACACCCCCAGCCCCCACTGCATGTGCCAGTGGGAGCATCTGCACTGTGCTCTGACAGTGGGAGCATCTGCACTGTGCTCTGATCCATGGGCTTCCCATTTTGGATTGGGGCTGGCAGGGAGCACAGCTTCCACCACCACCTCTGGCAGTTGTGGGCTGGTGATGCCATGGGAAAGCAGCCCAGGGCTGTGTGGTGACAGGACCTAAGGAAAACAGGAACGGCTTCAGCTGCTCTTCCCATCATAAATCCCCATGTCCCCAGCATAGGGCTGGTCTGGGTTTGTCCATAAATGTGAACAAGCTGGCCAAACCCCACAACCCGATGAGGACCTGAAATTCTAGTTTATGGCAGATTGCAGGTTTCCTGGGCCACGCCATTGTGTGACACAGGATGGTCCCCAGGATGGGGGCAGGGCGGTGGTGGGAGATGTGAGCAAGGTCAGGGCAGCTTTTTATTCAACCAAGATACTTGAGGGGAAAAAAAAATCCTGGTAACTTGCAAGCTTCATAGCCTTAAAATCCTTCTATGTGGCTGGATTAGCAGCATCTGTGGTTTAAGAACACAAATTTCAGATAAAATGTTTGTCATCCCAGAGGAAAGAGGACCAGGGTGGGCACTGTGCTGGACTGGCACGGCTGTGCTGTGTGAGCCCTTGTCCACTGACGTCCTGGCTGGCTGGGTTTTCACCTGAAAAAAGACTCCTGTGCCCCAAATCCTGACTGTTCCCTCTAGTTACAGCCATGAGCCAGCACACCCTTGTGTGCTGGATGATCCAAACCTGCCCAGACTCGCTGGTGCCAGGGAAGCTGCCGGGCACAGCGCTCCTGGAGGAACTGTCCCATGGGGCCACCCGGGTTGGTGGCACCAAACCTGCTGAGCCAGCCCTGACTGCACTCCGCTCCAGCCTGGCAGCTTGCCCTGTCACCGAAGGCTGGTGCGACTGAGTCCTGCTGGAGCGAGGAGCGCCAGGTGTCACCTCCCGCGCTCAGCCTGTTGTCCTTGGCGTCGCGCCCCAGCTCGGAGAAGATGAGTCAAGGGGTTGCGGCAGCGGCCTGATGCAGGCACAGCGCTGCGGGCAAAGCTCAGCTCAGCAGGTAGGGCAGGCATGGCTCGACTGGGAGACACACCCGGCTCCCATCCCGCTGGCAGCACTGCCACTCTGTGCCACTGGCAGGAGCTGCTGGATTTCTGGACTATTTATTTACTCCCGAGAAAAGGGACAGTGGGCCCAATGGACCTGTCAGACTTTGATATCCCTCCTGGAGACCCTCGGGAAAGGGTGAGCAAAGCAGGGACGTTGCCAGTTCTTCTCCCACCTGTGCTGTGGTTGGACCTGGCCCTGTCCCCACTGCCAGTGCCAATGTCACACCTCAAGCAGATGCTCTGGGGTAAAACCGCACTTTGCCGCCATCACTATCACACAGCCCGATCAAATCTGCAGTCCTTGTGCAGGGCTGGCACTGCTGGAGTGCCACAGGAACAGGCACAAGTCTGATGAGGAGCAACTGAGAGAGCTGGGGGAGCTCAGCACGGAGAAAAGGAGGTTCAGGGGGGACCTTCTCACTCTCTACAGCTCCCTGACAGGAGGCTGTAGCTGGATGGGGGTTGGTCTCTTCTCCCAGATAACAACAGGATAAGAGAAAACAGCCTCAAGTTATGCCAGGGCAGGTTTAGATTGGGTATTAGGAAACAGGAACAGGAACAGCTTTGTCCAAAGGGTTTTCAAACGTTGGAACAGGCTGCTCAGGGCAGTAGTGGAGCCATGTAGATATTGCACTTGGGGACATGGTTTAGGTGGTGAGCTTGGCAGTGCTGGGGGAATGGTTGGATTCAGCGATCTTAGAGATCTTTTGCAATGTAAATGATTCTGTGATTCTCGACTCCCATAAAAGCTGGTTATGTCTATACCAGCCTGTGCTTTGGGTGAACACGCTCTTTGAGCCTTGCTTCTGGGGGAGACAAGAGAGGCCAAGTGGACATAAAGGTGATGGATGCAGGAGGGAGGGGGTGAGCCCCATCTCCACCCCGTCTCCTGCAGCAAATCCTGCAGACATCTCCCCTGTGAGCTCTCTCCCTGGCGTTGCTCAGGGTCCTCCAATAGATGTATGTGAAAAGGAGAGTTCTCTGTTTGAATCAGAAGTGCTCTGACCTGAAACCTCTGAGCATTTTGTGTCACTTTTAGCCTTAAACCAGGGTTGATGAGAGTGCGCAGGTAAGCCAGGGAGAAATCCCGTGCTGCCGGGCCTCAACAGAGATTCAGCAAAGGCGTTGGAAAGTGCCATCTGCTGGCGCTTTCCAACTTCAGCATTTTAGAGCTGTCAAGCACGGAATCAATTCCACTTCTGTGATCTCTACTGTGGTCTGAAAAGTTCTCATGCTAAATTTTCTATGTAAGTTTCCCCCAGCGTGGTTGAGGAGGGCTAATTTTAATTCTCTCCATTGTAATTCGAGTCAAATAGCCAAAGGTCACAGCCTGTGGCTTCTCTGTGACTTCTGGCGATGCCCGACCTTCAGGTTGATGCACTATGTGTGCACGTGCAGGCACCAAAAATGCACGTGTGCGTAAGATAAACTAACTCAAAACAGTTTCATGGGTCATCTGAACTTACTTCCATGGCTTTTGAAATTACCAGAGTGCCCCACTCCACTACAGTGCCCTCAGGGTTTGCCCCAGTGCCAGGGTCTGTGTTGGGAGCCTGCTTCTACCCAGCTTTCCTTACGCTTTGCACGCACTCTGTTGTCACACCGCAATGAATTTGGAATTAAGCTGGAGTTTCCCAGTTCCCAGGGCAACTCTGTGAAGGTAAGTCATTGAAATTGCCGTTTTTCCATTACTTTCTTTACTGGCCCGTGTTCCAGTGTTTGCTCACGTGCTCTCAGCTCAGAGGTGGCTCTGCAGGAGGGGCAGGACGCACACACTTTGGTCTTGGGCAACAGCAAGCAGAGCTGCCCTAAACCAAGATTAACCTGGGCATCACCACAGCAAGCCTGGAGGACACAGCTTTGTTCCTGCTGCCTAACCCATGCCTTTGGCCTGCCAGGACATGGCTGTAAGCTGGGCTGGGACAGTGCCCCTGGCGTTACCTGGGCTTTGGGTGCTGTGGGGTACCAGCAGCTTTTCCATCTGTGCCTGTGTATTTTCACACAGCTTTTCTTTGCCAAACTGTCTGCAGAGCATCCCCTGGACTCAAGGAAAAGTAAGGAAGTCCCAGTTTTGTGCTTTACCCAGCTCCTGATCTTTGCCTAAAACCCTTTTTACTATGAAATCAGTGAGAAGCACTCAGACAAGACCTGGTTTCTATGGCAAATATTTCCAGTTTAATAGCAGGAGGCGATCACCATTTGAGTTACATTTTCTGTAAAGACTCCACAATTCAGATGCTGTATTCAGAACTTGACATGACCTCAGGGATGCTGTATTACCAAATGTTCTGTAAAATGCACCAGACTGAGCACAGAAGCCACAGGCACAGATCAGGCACAAGTGCTGCAGCACATTAGATTCCAGTAGAAAAAATAAGTGACCTGGTTACTCAGAGCATTTTTTATCCCTGATGCTGAGATTAGTTCAGAGTATGTTGCTAAATCAGGTAAGCAAATTACGTTTACGGGGTTGTAAGGGAATTGCTGGGAGGGGGGAATGAATTTCAGAGAAACTTATCTCGCTGGTTTTGTCCACATCTACCCTGATGAGCCCTGGGGGTGTGTTAATTTCTAGGGCCCATCCAGAGGGGTTTTGAAGCACCAGCATCCTCCCAGCTGCTCTCTGATGGAGTGCGGTGGGCTGGGCTAGCCTGATGTTATCCATAACCTCACACAGGAGCCAGCCTGGTGTCTGTGTGCAGCCCCAATCTGAGGACAATTTTCACCTGCTCTGAGCATGCACACCTCAGTGAATCCCTCTGGCCAAGCCCCCAAGCACTACCCGAAGTGTTTAAGGCTCTGCATCAGGACTGCTGGCAGAAGCAGGAAGAGATATTCCTGCTGCCTTCAGCCAGACTGACTCTGGCCCCTGGGAGAAACATGGATGTTCCTCCAGATGTGGAAGGCTGATCAGCACTATTTCCACTCCCAATATCCATCCCAGGAACTGAGGAATATAATTTTCCTATGTGATTTCCCCAGTCTTCACTTTTTCCTCTTTCTTTTTTTCTTTGTGGTGGCAAGGAGAAGAGGTGTCCCCGTGTCTGAAGGGAGAGCAGACAACGTGTGGAGCACTGTGGTTTGCAAACACCTTTAACTCTCCATTGCACACAACAAAAGGCCCCTGAGGAAGGGCACAATCCTCTGGTCTGAGCAAAGCTTTTAAAAAAACTTTGTTACCTTTATGAATACCTTTCAATGTTCCTTTAGCTTATTAGCTTTTGAACTGACTCTGCAAGAGATAAGATTAAAAATAAAGGTGAGAGTAATGGATGTATAAAATTAAGGATCCCAAGTACTCAAAAAATTGCTCCCCAATCAGTTTTGTGGGCTTATGGCAGTGCTTGCCTTTGTGAAACAAGCTGAACCTGAAGAAGCTCAGTGCCAGCAAGTCAAGAAATAACACAAATAACAACCGGTTCTTCTCAGGGTGAATTTACTTCCTCTGCTGAATCACAGCTGGATCCTACTCACCTCTTACGATCACCCCAGGAGCCTGTGGGCACACTGGTGTGCTGTGCCACCCAGTACAAACAGCCCCAGCAAAGAGCCCCCCTCGTTAAACTTCTGTCTGTCACAGCCTCCTGGGATCTTCTTGGCTGAGATCATCCCCCTCTCCCCAGATACGTAAGTGCAGGCCTTGGTGTTGTGCCCTGGGGTTTCTGCTACTTTCACTTTGATTTCCCCAGTGCCTCATCCATCTCATGCCACTGAGAGGGATTTACAGTCTGTCTCTCTCCACGTCACTTTTCCTCCTGTTTCTTGCAGTGGTGATTTCCTAGAAAAAATATCTAGGAATGCTGAGCTGCTGCCCAAGCGCTTCAGCTGTGGTGACTGTAAATGCTTCAGGACTCAGGCAGTGGCCTGCCAGCAGCACAGCATTGAAAACCCATCACTCCTCTGCAAATTGGAACAGCAGGAGGGCTGGCCATGGTCTAGGAGGAGGGCTGGCCTTGTCCTCCCACACCCAGCCCCAGTGAAGCCACTGGGACTCACCCCACTGCTCATGGCGAGCCCAAGGCTTGCAGCAGCAAAGCAGCACAGCGCAGCTGGGCGTGGGGTCCCGCAAGTCTGGATCCTGTTGTGGGTTATTCCTCCTGCAGGACTCGGGACCTTTTCTCTCTAGCACTTACTTTGTGGCTCCGTAATGCTTTGCAAGCAGATCCAGATGTGCACCCATTTCTTATAAATAATCAGCGTCACCATGTGAAAATACAAAAGCATGCAGAGTGAAGAGGCAGCTGTGCTGCTGAACTAAGCACCCTGCCAGCACTAGGACTGATCTCACCAGGCCTCTGGGCCGCAGGTTTGCAGCTCTGCCCTGCGTGCACAAAATGCCACTTTTCTGATGTGCTTTCCAAACTATTCATTTCAGCCTGTACAACAAACTTCCCAAAGAGCAGCATGTGTTGAATCTGTCTTTCAAACTAGGTTCCAGAGAGGTGCTCTTTGGGCATCAGTCACAACCCCTGCCCTGAGTGCTTGTACTTGGGAAGCAGCAGTCCTGAGGGCAGAGTGGTTGATATCATTAACAGAAAGAGGCTTAGGATCACTACCGGGACAGCTGTGCTGGCTGCTTCGGTCTCTGCTGGCATCTACTGGATACAGGAACCAACACCAGTGCTGAGAAAGAAGTGGCGATGGGGGATTTCGTACTCCTGAGCTACCCCAGCTCTGGTGATTGATGGCAGCTATTACAGCCCATCAGGCTGTCACTTACAAATATGGCTAATTGGACTGCTAATTGTTCACAGTTCGTAAGTTATGCACACAGCACTTGATTTGAACGGAGGCTTCATCCAGAGATTAGGAGGGGAGTGGAAAATAACTACTTGAATGAATCTGATGATTAAATCAGCAGGAAAACTACCACTGCGTGCAGTTGGAGCAGTACGTTCTAAAATGCTTGTCATTCATCAAGACTTAATGTTTTCCTTCTAAGATACAATGCATTAGTTCAGTGTATCACTGCCAAATAGTAAGGTACTCTTAAACTGAGGGTTTAAGTATGCTGGAAAGTCAACAAGAGATTAAGAGCCCAAGGACTCATTTTTAATTTGCCTTTCACTGAAGTTGTCTCCGGTATCCAGGGCTGAACAGGCCTTCAAATCACTTGAACTCCTCTTGTTCTTATGCTGAATGTCCTGCACAGAATAATCCACATGATTTTTGGTTTGCTAAAATGTGTCCCGATATCCTCATGCAAATAAGATTTGTGCAGTTTGCTTTGTCCAGGCTCATCTCAAGGGAGGAAAAATGGAAGAGGCTGGAGGGTGGAGCCTCAGAGCTAGTTTTGTAGTGTCTACAACATCAGTGTCTTGCTGCCTTCGGAGTTCTTCAGCCCAGAGAAAGGCGATCTCTAAGTGGAGTGACACCAGCATGGGCATGTGGGAGATGTGGGGGTGATGTCCCACAGTGGCTTGGCCAGGAGCCACCTGCTGCAATGTTTTCTTACCCAAGAACAAGCAGCTGCAACCAGGGGCAGAGTTTTCAAAGCTAGAGCAAAACAGTATCTCAATCCACTGATTCCTTTCTCCCAAACGAACACACGGAGCTATTGTGAGGTGCAGGGACAGACCTTCTCACCCACTCCGTGGTGCTGGGTGAGAGGCAGCAACCTTCAGCAGAGCTGGGACATAGCAGCATTTCAAGCACTGTTTCGGCAGGCAGCCTGCAGACTTTGGTGTGGTTTGTGTGTGTCTCTCGCTGCTGTTTGTGGTTTATTTGAGACCATTTGGTTGTATTATTAAAAAATACTTCTAAAAATGTGTCTGTAGAGACCTGTGTATCTGACTTGTTCAACAGTGCTGTGCTATGAGGAGTGCCTGAGGGAGTGTTTAGCCAGGAGAAAAGGATCTGGAGAGGATCTCTCTACAACTACCTGAAGGGAGCTTGTAGCCAGGTGGGGTTGGTCTCTTCTCCCAGGTAACAAATAGCAGGACCAGATGAAAATGCCTCAAGTCATACCAGAAGAGGTTTAAACTGCATATTGGGGAAAACTTCTTCACAGAAAATGTTGCCAAATACTGGAAGAGGCTGCTGAGGGAAGTGATAAAGTCACAGTCCCTGGAGGCATTTAAAAGACATGTAGATGTGGCATTCAGGCACATGGGTTAGTGGTAGACTTGGCAGTGCTGGAACTCAATGACCTAAGAGGCCTTTTTCCACTGAAATGATTCTATGATTATATGATTCTCTGATTATGAGGAGCACAGGCCAGGCACAGCTTTAAAACACAAACTGGCTCTCTACTGGAGCTGCAGCAGGTCCATGTCAAAAAGGATCAGGTCAAGAATCTCTCCTTGCTACAGCCCAAGTTAGAATTTCACAGAAATGTGCCAATTTGTGATGCCTCCAAGACCACAGCCAGCTGCCCCCATTCAACTCCTCACACGCAAGACTAACGTGCACCAGCCTGAGCTTGTTAAAAATATGTTGAAATCTGTGTTATAGATTTCAGTAACACAGTGGCAGCTTCACTACCACTTTCCTAGAAAGCTGTGCTACTCCCACTCCTATGGCAGCTCCCTCAGTCCTGACACCCCCAATCCTTCCCTTGCCATAACTGAGTGCCACAGGGATGCTTCCCTGGCCTGTGGCACACTGGTCAGGACATCAAATCGGTAAAAAAAGGAAACCAGCATGAAAAAGAGGGAATCAGTGGTTGTTTAGTGCCTGAGTCAGCTATGGGGGCTGGGGACAGAAGGGACAGGGAAGGTGGCTGGAGCTAGGCACTGAGGGGAGCAGGACCACCCTTTTCAGGGGCTTTCAGCCATATGCTCTGCACGGTCAATTATCGCCCACCAATCTCCTTGTTACCACTCCGGCTAACTAGGTAAGAATTAAATCCAATCTTATCATTCACAATCCCCCCTTTCCATTAACTACACATTGCTGTGGAAGGGCAGGTGTGCCAGAAATTCCTGTCCTGCCCTTCCAACGAGCCACCCACGTCCACTCGCTATCAAACAGCTCCTGTGAAGAGCTGTGGGCTTTCTGCACAGCTTCCTTCTGAAACAGCAAGAAAACACTGCTCAACTTGCAAAATCCAGTAGCTGCAGGGCAAATTAGCAGTGCTGAGCAGCCAAGAGTCAAATCTTTTCCTCATGGGCTTCAGGAGCATCACAGAAGAAAGTTACAGTAATGCTTACAGCATGGAAACCAGCTGCATTAAAGTCTCACAAACAATTAGGTCTCTACTATCATTCATCTGGCAATTTTTTACAGGAGTTCCCTTCCCAAGGCTGGCCTGAGAATGATGCCAGGCTGAGACACTTTCATCTCCTGCATAAAAGACAATTTATTTCTTGTCTCACTTACAAAATAATGATACTGCGTTCACTTGCATCACAAACAGCTGAAAAATCCGGTAAAACCAAAACATTGTATTTTTAAAGCCTGTACAAGGAAAAACACTGTCTCACACTTAACTCTGGCAAAGACAAATGAAGGCCAAATCTTAATTTCTGATTCAAAATAACAATTTAAGGCTTTGGGCCCTTGAACAAGATTACACTGATAAATTCATATGAATTTATGCTGTGCAATCGCACTTCCATGGTGTTATTTTCCTTTTTTTTTTCAATAGCAAACAGAGCTGTTTTTAAAATATTGTACTCCAATGGACTGTTGCCATCAATAAAACAATATTTGTTCTGTGCACATATACATTTTCACATGCTGCAGAGCACGCAGGGAGCATGAGGTATTGTTTTACCTCTCCTTTCAGACACTTCTCTCACACAGCTCCTCTAATTATGGCAAAACCTTTGGAGATGTGAGACACTTTGGATGAGCTCAAAAAGAAAACACACATCTTGTGCACACCAGTTTACACCCACACCTTTTACCTCAGTCTGTCTGAGGAATTCATGTTTCTCATATTCATAGTATTTTAAGTTGACTGTACCTGCAAAAAAAGAGAAAAGGCTGCTGAAATTCCAACAACTGAGGTATCACCTTCCTCTCTTTCCCTCCCAGTATCATATATCTTCCCTTTCACAATTACCTTTTTGTTATGTTTCAGAGTTTAAATTTAAAAAATAATATGAATAGGTCACTTTTTCAGCCTGTCCTACAGTCTGTGACTTTATGACTGTTGGCACTCCCACATATAACGGGTAAAAGCAACATTTTCCTGCCATGATGCGGTTTTCACAGTGTGGTGTTTTCAGAGTGGCTTTCAGCTGCCACTGCTCAGCTTTCAATTGCTTTTTTGGCACTTAACAAACAGCTCACACAGTCAGTCAATCATTTTGGGCTGCTTTGGTGTGTCAGCCTCTGAGCTTCACTGTGGCACCTTCTGCAGGACTGGAGCAAACACTGTCCTGTTCTTGCAGCTGAGCTCGTGCACTGGCTGGGCTTGGTGGCTGTCACCGGTGCATCAGGCCTGCCAAAAAGGAAAGGGAATGTCCCTTCCCTGTGGATCTCTTGCTGGTCGCAGGTTGGGTCACCAAACCAGAGTTCACACAGTGGATAAGAAACACAGTCCCACCTCTCCAGTTTCCTGGTAGTCTGGCTGCAAAGGGCTCCGAGCACCAGGACTTTCTTCAGGGAGACAGCCCCACAGCCAAATGCCTCCATGCCGGCCCCCCATCCCTTCAGAGGCTGGTGTCGATGGTGCCTGCTTTGGTCTTCAAGGTGGCCTCAGAGACGGTGTCCGGCTGCCCATCCCGGCAGAAGAGCACAGCGGGAGTCTTGCAGGCCCACATGGCCACCTCTCCCCCGCTAGCCGGGCTGGAGGAGGACAGGGCGCTGCCCGGGGGGCCGCTGTGCCGATTGATGTAGCGTTCCCGGACACGCTCAGCCCGGCTCCGGGGCTCCGGCTGGCGGCCCGGCACCGACAGGTAGGCGACCATGTTGTTCCTAGTCCTGTAGCCACCCTCCCGGCTGCGCCGCAGCAGCACCGAGATGTTGGGGTTGCGGGCGGCGTAGATGAGGGGGTTGATGGCGCCGTTGGCCCAGGCCATCCCGCTGGCCACGGCATCCATGGTGGGCGAGAAGGGCAGGCGGCCGGCGGCGGCGGCCAGCCCCAGGATGCAGTAGGGCCCCCAGCAGCAGATGATGGAGACGATCATGATGAGGACGGTGGTGGCCGTGCGCATCTCCCCGTAAGCGCGCAGCAGGTGCCCGTAGGTGGTGAGCGGCCGCACGCGGCTCTCGGCCAGCCGCACCGCCCGGCAGATGTTGAAGTGGCAGAAGCACATGACGGCGAAGGGCAGGAGGTAGCAGAGCACGATG
>VZTD01002407.1:101555-153265 GCA_013397725.1 Rhagologus leucostigma | reverse complement strand
GCTGGGGATGGGGCTGGGGCTGGGAATGAGAATGAGAATGAGAATGAGGGTGGAGGTGTGGATGGCGATGAGGATGTTGTCAGCGGCTAGAGTGGGCCGGGACTGGCGCTCGGTGCCCGTCCCAGTAACGCGGCCCGCGCTCTCCCCGCAGCTGTGGACATCCAGCCCGCCTGCCTCGGGCTGTACTGCGGCAGGACCGTCCTGTCGGTGAACGGCTCCGTGGAGACCTACGGGGACTGCGGGGTAAGTGCGAGGGTCGGCCCGGGAAGGGGTGGCCCGGCGCCCTCCCGGTGCCGGAGCTCAGGCGGGTTCCGCTGGGAGCAGCACCGTGGCCCCAGCCCAGCCCTTGCGGATCGGGGTGACCGAGGCTGCTGGCGGCGGGCTCAGCTCCCTGATCAAAACAGGAGCTGCGCCGCGACACGTTTCCCGAAGGAGGTGCTGGAGCCTCAATGCTGAACCGGAGCTGAGTGGAGGGGCTGGAAAAGCTGGAGCAGAACGGGCTGGTGTGGAGAGCTGTGCTGAAATAAATCACTGTGCACGCTGATTTTATTGGAGTGCTAAGAGAGAGCGAGATCAGGGGAGGGTGGGAGGAAAGGGAAGCAAGAAACTGGGGAACAGAGGTTGTGAGCAGCCTGGCGAGGGAGCTGAGATGTAAAGGAGCGGTGTGACTACAGGAGAGGAATATGGAGGCTTGCATGAAGTGTTTTAATCATGCTTCACCCTCGTTTATATTAAGAGCGAGAGAGAGGAAGTCTTGAGAAATTATTGGGGTTATTGTTTAATCTGTTTAAAAATCTGGTGTATGTTTTGCCCTGTGCTGCTTCAAGCTGGTTTTCCAGGAGCTGCAGTGATTTGCTCGTGGTACTGGGATTGTAAATACAACCTCTGCTTTCTGTAGGTGTGTCCTAGAGGGCAAAGAACCGACGACAACAAAATCTGCCGGGAATGTATGGGATCTCCAGACCGCTATGACTGGCTGTACCTTGGCTTCATGGCCATGCTGCCCCTGGTTTTACACTGGTTCTTTATTGAGTGGTATTCTGGAAAGAAGAGGTTCGTGTACCCTTTCTCTGTATGAGTTGTTTTGAATTGGAAATCTTTTATCCATGAGTGATCAGTCAGAGAGGCTGAATTGAACTGTCCAGCTGTTCTTAGACTCCTAGACTGGTTTGGGGGGAACCTTAAAGACCATCCAGTTCCAACTCCCTCTCGTGCGTAGGGACACCTTTCAGTAGACCAGGTTGCTCAGAGCCCCATCCACCCTTGTTGGTTGAGCTGATATGGTTGCATGTAAGTGGCAGCTGTAGGAGGGTTTATTTCACAAATGTGAGCGTCCTACAGGCCTTTCCAGTCACTGCCCTCAGGGCATGGTCTGTACCTCTTTAACGTGGTGGTGCACAGTCCATCTGGCAGTTTGGGCTGGACTGGGTTTCCCAGCAGACAGGAGCAGCGAGTTGTGTCATCCCCTGTCTCCTGGACCAGTGTCAGCAGGGCTGCATGAGTGCAGTGAGAGGATGGGTTTGAGTTTTCTCTTTAGGAATATGTATTCTGGGTTTTGGTCTTGATAGCAGAGCTGTGGCCTTTACATCAAAGAAGTTCTGTGAAAAAGAGGTTTAAATCCACAGCTGCATGTGGCCATTAGGTGTTAGACTGGAGTTTTTTAAGAAGTGATGACCCTGGAGTGTACTGAACTCTCCCTGCCCTTAGCAGGGGGTTGGAAGTAGATAGTCTTTAAAGTCCCTTCTAACCCAAATCAGTCTGGGATTCTATGATTCTGTAAGCACTGAAAACAAAGAGGACTGGGGATGTTTAATATATGAATGTTTAATATATGAATCTTTAACAAGGACTCGCAGCTTTGGAAATTCAGCTTATATCACATGTAGCAACGTCACCCCTTCTGAAATGTGTGGTGTGTTACCCTCAGTGCTCTTTTCTGTTACACGCTAAATCATCTGAGGTTGTAAAAGAGTTTCCACACTCAGCAGATTTTAACTCTGCAGAAGGTTCTGCACTGCCCGGGCCCCCTCTTTCCAGCGGGTGTTCAGCTTTGCCCTGGAGCTGGCAGAGTGGCAGTGACCGTGTGTGTTGTCCCGCAGTTCCAGCGCGGTGCTGCAGCACCTGACGGCGCTGCTGGAGTGCAGCGTGGCGGCCGTGGTGACGCTGCTGGTCAGCGACCCCGTGGGCTCCCTGCACATCCGCTCCTGCAGGGTGAAGAAGCTCTCGGACTGGTACACGATGCTCTACAACCCCAGCCCCGACTACATCACCACAGTGCACTGCACCCACGAGGCCGTGTACCCGCTGTGAGTGTGAAGTGTTTGTGCTCCTGCCTGCCCCTGCCCTTTGTACAGCTGGGTTTCTGTCCCTGCCTCTCAAAGCTGCCGAAAGTGTTCAGATGGAGCTGGGATCAATGACAGTCAATCCTCTGAATCTTTTGTGCATTGAGCTGTTTTACGTGGTTTTGGCAACACTTAGTGACTTTCTGAGTAATCAAAGACAGTGGCATAGCCCAGGCTATCACACAGTCAGGTGGGAAAAGACCTCTGGGATCATCGAGTCCGTCTTATGGCCCAACACCACCATGGCACTGAGTCTTTCCTAAAACATTTCCAGGGACAGTGACTCCATCGCCTCCCTGGACAGCCCATTCCAGTGTCTGATCACCCTTTCTGTTAAGACATTCCTCCTGATGTCCAACCTGAACCTCTCCATATGCAGCTTGAGACTATGTCCTCTCATCCTGTCACTATGTGGCTTAAAACTTCCTTTTTTCTTTTTGTTTTCTTTTCCTCGGAAAGGAAACACCTTGACTGTTTCCCCTAGGAAAAGTAAGCCTATCATTCTGTGTTTACACCCTTGACCTATAAAGTCTTTAGACTTCACTGACTAACCCCAGATTTCTTGGTTGTGACCCAAATCTATGTGAGAAAACTGCACATTTTAAGGAATTTTTCTTTTTTTTCCCCAGGTACACCATCGTGTTTATCTATTATGCTTTCTGTCTCGTGTTGATGATGCTGCTTCGCCCTCTCCTGGTTAAGAAAATTGCCTGTGGTTTGGGAAGGTCTGACCGATTTAAAAGCATTTATGCAGCACTCTACTTCTTCCCCATCCTCACGGTGCTGCAGGCCGTGGGAGGAGGCCTCCTCTGTGAGTTCTCTCCTAAAAACACTCCTGAACACACCTATAAATGCACACTGAGAAAGGACCTAGGGGAGAGAGGGAAGGGACACTTTTTGCTTTGGGAATAAGGATATTGTTTAGGATTATTCTGAGGAGTTTCACCTGAAAATGTTGCTCGTTAGGAGCTCTGTCCTCACCAGGCTCCTGACCAACACTGCTTTGCCTCAGCCATGCTGCTAGAGACTGTTGCTTTCCCAAAACAGGAATAGAGGGGGTGTGAGAGGAAAATACCTCAGAGGGAGCTAGTTCCACTTTTTGCTAAGGCGGAGTTTGTCTGATTTTGGAGATGGATTTCAGTGTAAATTTGGGGAGATGGGCTATTTTTGGTTTAGCTTCCAGCATTCTTGTCACATATGGAGAGGTGCCACAAAATCCCCGCTCAGCCTGACTACTTTTCTCATTATGTGCCTTTTTCAATTCGTGGTGGAAGTGTTGAGTAACTCCACCAAGAAACAGCAGAAAACCTCGGAGGGAACAGTTGAAGGGTTGTGCTTGGCTGACCCTCACTGCTGTGCACATGTGGTGCCGTGCTAAGAGGCAGCTAGAATAGCTCAAATTGCTTCACACCTCTGGAAGAACTCTCTCCGCTGAAGGATAAGCCATGCCATTTTTTGCCTGCTAATGTGTTGCGTGTTTGCCTTTAGATTATGCCTTCCCATATATCATCCTGGTGCTGTCTTTGGTTACACTGGCTGTGTACATGTCTGCTTCTGAAGTGGAGGTGGGTGAACACATTTCCTATGTTAAAACTCAGAGTAAAAAAGACTTGAGTGAGCAGAGGCGAGTTGGTTTCTTGCCTTTTCTCCGTGGTGTATTTTACATCTAAGCCTCTTCCTTTATCCCTTCTCCTCCTGGCTGGAGGAATCTCACGTGAGAATTCCCTCTGATGGTGCACTGAGAAACTGTGTGTGTGCTGGAAGGGCTCAAACCCAGGAGGCTTCACATGGTCTCTGTGCTCTACCTGTAACACCTCTTAAATGTCAGGTACTGGGTGACAGGCTGAATGCTAACACGATATTGTGTTTATTTTGCAAGTTTTTCAAGGATCTGCTTGTGAAGAAGAAAAGGCTCGTTGTCCTCTTCAGCCACTGGTTACTTCATGCCTATGGAATCATCTCCATTTCCAAACTGGATAAGCTTGAGCAGGACCTGCCTTTGCTTGCCTTGGTACCTGCGCCTGCCCTCTTCTACTTGATGACAGCGAAGTACACGGAGCCCTCACGCATCCTCTCCGAAGGTGGGAATGGACATTAAAAGGAGCCTGTGCCAACAGCTCTGTCCCAGTGATCTGGATAAAGCAGTTTTAGTGCTTGTCATGCTTTGGAAACTTCTGTTTTCAAATAATTTGTTTATGTGCCAGACTTCTGGTGAAACACCTCTGGGTGAGACTGTATAATATCCAAAAGCTGCACTTTGTATTCTTCCAAAGTATCTGGTGTAGATCAAAAGCAATGTCTTTTTATCTATTTATCACTGTGAATCTGTATAAAAAGCTTGTGACATATCCTAGTACAATGGTTTGCTTGTGTATTGTTCATTTCTTAACATGATATTTGAATAAAACAATAGAAGCTGGTTTTCAATAGACTTTAATTAAAAAAATAGAGCTTGAATATACCAGAGAACTTGATTTTCTCATCACATACTCTAGCTTCTATCCCCCACCAGTGGAAACAGACTGTCTTTTCCCTTCCATCGAAAGATAAAACATGTACATGATTCCTCTTGATGTTTGAGTCTGACTGCTGGGCAAAAGGAGAAGAAATGCACTGTAAAATTCTCTAGAAGGCAGAATTTATGCTCTGTGTGCTTCATGTGTGGAGACCTTCCTGGAGAGCATTAAATTGGTAAGATTAAAGATTTTCTTTTCTTGGTAGTTGGGTCAGTGTTGGTCACCATAACTTGGTGCTGTAGAGGGCCTAGAAGAAGACGCAGAGCAGTGCTGAAGGGCCAAAAACAGAACCAAGAGTAAGAAGATGCTCTCAAATTAAACTCCACTGTATGGATCACTGACTGTAACAGTGCGTATTTCTATATATGTGAGACTGTAATGCTTTTTTCATTCTGTCACCTCCCAACACTGCTAAGGACAGAGTCTGCCAGCAGCTCAGGGGCTTTGAAAGGTGTCATCTCAGCCAGGCTGCCTCGAGCTGTCAGTCTCCTCCACAGAAGGTTTGATTTTGTTACATCTGATATGCCCTTCCTGGTAGCTTTGTGTGGGTTTTTTTGTTTTTAACGTGAAATGCCAGTTGACAGGTTCACTGCACCTTAAAGTTGTGTGCAAACAAACTCAGTCTTGCATGCAGAAGCAAGGTTTTATTTAGGGATTAAGGAAGTAATTGATCTTCTTAAAGAAACCGAATGCTGTCTGTACTGCTAAGTACAATGTCTGATTTGCAGACACAGTGATCTAGAGGAGTGTTCTAAAAGTATGGGATTAAAATTCATGTTAAAATACCACATCTAAGGACTTTATTCTTTCATGTGTCTTTCTCTGTGTGGACTGTGTGTATTGGGTGTAAATGTTGTGCTGTATCTTGCTTTTAAAAAGAAAAGTAACAACAAGTCCCAGGTAAAGCGTGCATCTTTTGCTGGGTCTGGAGAATCGTGTGTTGATTCTGAAAGCAGAATGAGAGATTCTGTTAAAAGTAAAGCTTAGAGGAAGGCAGTGCACCTCATGGACCTTGCCTGGCACTCCAACTGCTGACCTTCCTGCTGGACTCCAGTGCTTTAGCCTTCAGCAAAACCTGGAATGTGAAATACAAATTAATAAAGTCTTATCTCAGTAGCATTAGAAGAATTATATATATATGTATTTATATCAGCCACAGACACAGCAGTACAAATTGCTCACATTAAAATTCTAAAGAACATAAACATTAATTAACCACGTAGTCCTGCAGCGATAACCACCCAGCCACAAGCTGCAGAAGTTGGGGTCTGTTAGTTTTATTTATCCTTTGTGGAAAAGCAAACACACAGTTGTGGGAAGATCAGTGGTGCTCAGACTATTTTACAGCCCCCTCACTGCTATTATCACAGCTCTTCAGGAAGTGGAAGTTAAGGATGATCATATCCAGGCTATGCCTTAAAGCATTCCTGGTTCTTCCAATGAAAGGTCACAATCTGCAGCAGGAGGATTGGACACACTGCTTGTATTTTACAGATTCAGAGAATCATAGAATAGTTTGGATTGAAAAAGACTAAAAGACCATCCAGTTCCACCCCCCTGCCAAGGGCAGGGACACCTTCCACTCTCCCAGGCTGCTCCAAGCCCCATCCAGCCTGGCCTGGAACACTGCCAGGGGTGGAACATCCACAGCTTCTCTGGGCAACCTGTGCCAGGGCCTCACCTCCCTCACAGGGGACTATTTCTTCTTGACATCTAATCTAAACCTCCTCTCTTTTAGTTTGAAGCCATTCCCCCTTGTTCCGTCACTACAGTGCCTGATGGAAGCAGTTAAGAATTAACATACGGTATGATTTAGAAGGAAAAAAAACATGGAAAAATAAAGAAGTTCTGTATATTTTACAGTGAGCACCCGTTCAGGATTTTTTGACAACCAGAGTATCCAGGCCTTCCAGCTTGTATTGTAGCCTGCTATGAGTACCACTGATCTCTTCCTCTCCTTGCTGAATTTTTGTTGTTAGAGCTGGCACTGTGTTCAGTATTTCCCACTCATTTTCCAGAAATTCCTGTAGTGACACAGAGTACAATTTACTATTTCTTAAAATGAAAAAAAAAAGCCCTCAAAATATTAAGACACTTGTTTTGCTTATCTTGTTTTCCCACAGCTTGACTGGCCACCAGACCTCTACCTCTGAAGGAACTTTTCAAGTACCCAATCCTTGCATAAAAAAACCCCAAAGTTTGCCTTTCTGGCAGGATAACTTGTAAAAAAACTTTCTTGATAGTTTATTTGAATTTCTGTTAAAAATTAAAGCCAGACCCAACTGGAAAAATGTTACAAGGCTGATGAGCTGAACATTATGAGGTACAGGTTTAAGAAAAATTTGAGTATCAGACCAACAAAAGGAATACTAACAGGAAAAATTATTTTTATGGCCAAGACTTTTGTACAATGCTGGAAAACAGATTTAATAATTTTCCTCACATGACTTCAAAGATGGCAGTGCCTTATTTGCAAAAGGCAATTTTATTTTTTACATGGTAAGTGAATTAGATTTATGCAAACCACTACAACAGAAAATTTAAGTTTATCTTTTGAATAAAGATCTCCTCTGACCATCTCTTCAGAATATTTACAACAGAGTTTAGAGTTACAATGGGGTAGATTGCTGGGCCAGAAAAATAAAATATAAGGACTGGAAGATATTCTTAAAAATGTCACCTTAAAAAGAAAAAAGTCACATTTTTTTCTGTTTTGAAGTAGTTATTAACATGTTACCATGAAGCCCTGTCAGGTCATTCAGGCTTTTGCCTATTGCTGACTTGAGTTCCCTCCAAAAATATCTTCTTTTATTATTGCTCTGTGAAAAAAAATAATTACAACTGAATATTACCACAGTTTTCTAAATATTTTCCAAAGAATTTCACTGTTTCTAGAGAGATCAGGAAGAATAAAATGAGTTTTAGCTTACGGAAATACAAAGGTTAATGTATTCCTCTGACATTAAAAACAGTTTTTCTTTCAACAACATCATCCGTTTCACCTTGTTGAACAAATTGTAGGAGTTTCCGAAATCAACACAAGCCACTCGTGTCTATAGCACCAAATAAAATGGGTGAGAACAGCCAGAGCAGCACAGGTCGTGCTCAAGCAGGGAAACTCTTCCTCCTTTGCTCCCACAAAATGGTGTGGACTCATTAATGTTGGAGCAGCTCTATCAGTACCCAGCTCAATTTTCTTTTTGAGGGAAGCCTTTGTTTCCAGGCAGATATGAGCAGAGAGAGCTGATGGCCAAGGGCCTGAAAGATGTACAGAGTATTTTCGAGAGCGCTTATTCCGCGTTTCACAGGCCTGTTCCACACCTCACCTGCATCCCAGCCCCCTTCAGCGCCAGGGAAGCCTTTTCCTGCAGTCCCTGACGGAATGCACCAGACACAGGATATTGATTACGCCTCGGGCAGCTGCCTTGCCCTTGGATATTCCTCTTTGTTTCCTTCCAAATGTCATCTTTCTTTTCTGCAAAGCAGAGAAAGAGTTTTCAGACACTGTAATGACTGAACATTGGAGTCAAGCTTTTATAAATACAAGCAGGGTCTATCAGTAACTGATTGCCTTAACCAGTCTCCCTCTTTTTTTTTAAATTTTGCATACTTCTCTTTTGTTTCTCTCTGGGTTTCTTCCAAGGTTAGAACGCTTAGGTTTAATTCTACTTCTTTTTACAGTAGAAAAAAGAATACTGAAAGTAATCTCAAAAGGTCGTCCTAGTCCATCTCTGCTGTACAGCAGAATCAATTAGATCTAAGTACCCCTGACAGATGTTTGATTTGTCCTTAAAAACCCTGGTGGTAGAAATTCTCTGTCTCTGCAACACTCGGACAAGTGATTCCTGTTTGATTCCAGGGGCTTACTCTGTGTGCTGTCAGTGCTTTCAGAGGGCCTTTTCCTTATGTTAAATCTGTTCTCTTGCCAGTTATTTGTCTGAAAAAGATGGACGAGGAGAAAAGCTTAGCGGCTTGCTAGGAATTTTTTATTTATTTGATAGTTCCTACTATGTCTTCTCTTAGATTTACCTATTTTAAATTGAAAAGTTGCACAGTTCTTCAGTCCTTTTTTCATCATCTTTATTGAACTCCTCTTGGATCTCAAAATAATCTGCATCCTCCTTTAAACTCCAGGTCTGTCCTATACCAAAGCTACAGGTGAGAACACACACCTTAAACTTTGCCAGGCCAGCTTTTCACACACACTGGTCTGACTGTTGCCTTTTTCATTGCTACAAATCTTTGTTGACTTATGTTCAACTTTTCAGCTTTAATTCTGTTTATCACAGCTTAAATATCTCCCTCATGATGGATTTGCACAAACAGCTCTTTCCACCTAAATGCAAAAACATGGATTTTTAAAAACTATTACTATTATGATGATGAACTTTTTTTCCCTTAAATTAATTTTCTGGTTTGCTAAAATAATTCTGAATTCTAGTTCTGCCCTGCAGAGGGTGCTCCCACTCTTATCATGATAAGCATTTTCTCTAGCCTATCACCTGAGTTCTTAAGGAAAAAACAGATTAATTCCAGTGCGAGGCCAGACCTTCTGCAAACTAACAGGAATCATTATTCCATTCAGTCAGTAAAGCATGGGTAGCAATTATCTAGGGTGATTTTTCCAGCTGTTTTTGCTCAGCCTGAAAAAGAGACAGCTGAATGGACACAGAGCAAAGTTGTGTAAAAATCAGACACATCTTTGCTTGAGGAGTTGAGGAGATGAGTTGCTGTTTCTCATAACACAAGAACTGCAGGATGCCAATAAACTTCTGAGACAGCAGGTTTAAAACAAGAGAATTCTTGTCCATATTAAATAAATTATATAAGTTATTAGGGAGGATAAATGTATATGTGAGCTCAAAGAATCAATCAGTGATAGAAGAATATTGCACTGAAGATCCAGCTAGCATAAAATTCCATCAAAAGCTATTAAAATGCAGATATCATCCTCATCCAGAGAAGTCCCTGACACTCCATTTGTCACGGAGATTATAAAGAAGAAGGGTCATTCTATATTTGACTGTTCTTGCATTACTTCTCCAAGGAGGACTATTGATCACTGCAGAAGACAGGGTCCTGGTAGGACCAGCACTGAGTCTTACCCAGTATGGCTATTTTGGGAACTGAAGCTGATTTGAACTTCACTCACCTATTCCTGATGAGTACTTAAATATAATCACAAGTAGATCTGGCCAAAAAAAAAGTCTAATTTGATGTATGTGCATTTCTCAGCACAGCAGAATCTCATCTTGGTTAGGGCCAAAGAAACACAAGTCACAAGTTAAATGACTTTTCAGTGGAAAAATACATCCCTTCTGCTTTGCTGCAGTAGGTAAAAGCACGGAAAGAGAGGACAGGAACAATCTGTGTAGGCTGGGAGATTTGGAGAACAGAGAGACAAGATGGTACCCAGGAAATAAAGCCACACAAAGGAGTGAAACTGGGCCCAGGATGTGAAGCAACACAGGACTCTGAACTCACTTCTGTACAGGACTTCAATGTCAAATGCTGCACTACCTGTTTTTGTTCCCTCTGAGACTCTGAAGTCAGGTAAACCCGTCGTATCCACTCCTGTGATCAAAGACTAGAAACATCAGATAAACTCAAAGTATAGATGTTTGGATATTCTCACGACCTTTAAATTTTTTTTTTAATAAAGGACTGTAGCAGAAAAATCAGCAAAAAAATAAAAAAGAAAAAAAAGAGTAAAATATGGAGAACAGAGGAAAAGGCTCCCTTGGCAGAAACAGGTGTGTGAGAAAGGCAGAGAAAGGTGAGCTGAGTCTCATTTCTGTGGAATACTTTGAAGTTTTTCATCATTGTAATGTTCCAAACAGAGAAGAATGAGCTTGATCTGACACGACTCCTACAAAGAAATTTATTCCCCTCACGCACATCACATCCATAATACAGCATTCAGACAGAGGCATTTTGCAGATGAAAATAGTGGAGGGCAAGTGCGAGAAATACTGAAAGCCCCGAAAGAAAAACGGAGAAGAAAAAAAGCAACTTCAGTTGTTTCATCAAAATAGGACGAAATAAAGCAAAGCAAGGAAAGTTAAAAAAGGAGAAAATGCGACGGGTGTGTCACTGAGTGAAAATAAACAGATACAATTGCTGTTTATACCTAGTTCTGTTCAGGACCCAAAAGAAAGGGCAATCCTCTGGTAACAGTCTCATCAGCACTGTATTAGATGAGGAGGAAATTCTTTCAGAATGGATCTTATCAAGGAAAAGACAGAGTAGGAGAGTACCAAGGTGTACTTAGCATCTCTTTTGTATGTTCTGCATAGCTCAGCTGCCACAAAGAGCATGAGAATGAATCCAGCACAGTGGTTTACTCAGCAGTGACAGCCTCAGCCCTGATTTTTAGGGAGGCTTGAGGAGTTACATGACCATGGCTGTCCTTTGTGATGTGGGAGCACAGCCTGTCCACCAGCAGAATGAGAACAATCCTCAAGGCTGGCTGTAAATCCACCTTTCTAACATCAGACATGCAAAGAGGATATTTCCTGCACTCCTGGCATCTGATTTATCCTGTCTTAGATCAGACTGTTGACCAAGAGTCAGACAGTTTTCCTGGGGACAGAGCATCTGCAGTAGACCAAAGGAGCTCTTGGAATCTTTGAAAGCTGCACAGTTCATATTCAGCATTTCAGTGCCCTACTTTCTTTGGGAAAGAAGCTCATCATTGTTCTAAGGAACAGTGACAGTCAGTAGCCTTGGGGGATGTCTTGACCACCATCACTCACTCCGACAGATTTACTACAATAATTCAGAGGAAACTTCAACCAGTGCCTAACATGGGGAAGTCTTGACAATGAAGGATGGGATGGCGGGCATGAAATATCAGAGGAGACAGGCAGGAGTCATGGGTCTGGGCTGATGGAGGCACGTGCAGGATGAAAGAGAAACAGGAAATAGGAATATGGGTGATTTGAGTCACGAGTGTGAATGCTGTAGAAGAGCAGGTAGAGTGGCCATGGGATGGGGACAATGTGGCTCCCACCTCGTGCTGCCTAACCCCAGCAGGCAGAGCTTTTGATAGCCCAACCTCTTGTTTGATATGTACACGTCTGGAGGAAAGGTTACGGACACAGCTAGGAAAGCCCCCTTGGACAGATGTGTGTAGAGCCCTCACTACATTTAGATTTTCCCCACACAGAGTAGAAGTCAGTAACAATATAAAAAAAGCACAGAGCAAGTCAGCGAGGACGACTATGAAAACTGCACACTCAGCTTTCCAGACCAGGAACCCGACCTCATCCTTGCTGACAAATCTCCCCACAATCCTCCCACATCCATCTGTCTGCCCCATGCTCTTACTGCACATTTAGTCCCTCCCAAATCAATGTCCCAACCTCATCACCCTCTCTTCCATTGCATCCCAGCACACAAAACCTCTTCTTCAAGCTCATCAGACCTCTCAAGGCCCCTCAAGTCTTTCAACATCAGCCCGTGGGCACAGCAGTAAAAACTCGGAGCCGGAATAAAAATATCTCTCTTACCTTTCCAGTTTAATTGAAATCCTTCTTTTCCTGGGCAATTTTTGATTGTAAAAGGAGTAACTCAGAATCAAGCTGAATCCTAATAAACAAAATAATTGTAGATATATTTAGGAGGGTGTTAACAAAATAAATAAAATTAAAAATTAAGAAAAAAATCATGCATTCTAATTTTCAGGTCTCTCATGTGAACGTAAGCTATGTCTACATGCTTTTGAGCTCTCTTCCATTCTATCTTTGTTCATTAATTCCCTTTAATATTTCTGATGAGAATAAAACTTGCAAAGAAGGCAAGGATACACAGAACTAGTAAGATTTCTACTACAAGGTCCTAAATTACAATAAAAGGAAGGCTTGTGGGGAGAGGCAATATTTTCCATAGAAGAAGTACACAGGGAGAAATCAGGTGGTTTCAGGTAGGTAAGTCCAGCCTGCTGGTCTACAGGATAAAAGTTTGAGCACAGATTTATACTTCTTTCTTGGGTGAGCATCGTGCGTTTGTGTGTTTTACAGGATGCACTCAGAACAAGGGATACTTGCTTCCTTTTTTAATCTCCTGTACAGAACAGGAGTTGTGCAAGAAGCATGAGCCTACCCGAAGAAGTGTTTGAGGAAAGAAACCTGATACAAAGGAGGAGAGGATACACCAAAGGGAAAAAAGAGGAATAAGAAACCCCAGCACCCCAAGAGTCTTATAGCAAACAAATATAGAACCAGGAATCCATTTTGACCGGGCTTTGGGAGCATGTGGCAAAAAACGTGAAGGAAAAAATACATTGATGAGGTATTTAAAATGCAGCACAAAAACCCCCAGCCAAACAGAACAAACCCCCAAAAAGAGGAAGAAACAAAAACTAAACAGAAAGACGATGCTTCTCTTCCACTCAGGTGAAATTCCTGGCCTGCAGCCCTCTGGTCGTCATCTGATCATAACTCCTTGGACCCTCGAAACAACTTGGTCAGCTTCCCCAGCAAAAGTTTTTCTACTGAAGTTAATACTCAGAAGAGTAAAGATAAGACATTTATAACTGCCCTACAAGATCAAGGGCCACGGCAGGATGCTGGCTGCAGCTCATTTTTTACAGTAATTACATTGTTAATTAACGGCAACATTCATTTCATGAGGACACTAATGAAATAGTTCTGCCACCAAGAAAAATAGTAGAGTTCTGAGCAATGGTTTTACACAAGTTTCCAGGAACTCATATTTTCTTCTTTTTAGGGATTCTTAGCTCAGACTGTACAGGGGAGTGGGTTCAAAAGTGGGGTTGGATTCATCAGGAAGAGTCTCAGCTTTTCCCCCCTTCACTTTTGTCCTACAACCCATCAAAAGGCAGATCAGGAGAGAAGCAACTAATATACAACAATAATAATTATAAAATTTTCATTGTAGTGCTAAATTGAGGATCTGCACATTGAGCTCCATGGGAGTAACATGGACAAGACCACAGAATATTTGGATTATTTTGCTCGTTCACACCTTTTGCAATGTCTTGTAATTCAGGTGACATTCAGAAGGAGAAACCTCTGTGCCACAGATTCTCTTTTCTAAGAATGCCAAAGTCTCTGTCTTTTTAAATTCCTTTTTTTTCTCCAGTTGCTTGGGTTTGTTTTTTTTTTTTCAGTTTTACTATGAGAATTAAATATAGCCTATAAAAATAAAACAGAATATGTCAAACAAATGAAATTTCCAAAACAGCAGATAATGAATCCCTTTACTGCCACTGGTGGGGTTTTTTTTAAGTTTTCATAATATCTGCATGAGAATCTACTATTTTCTAGCCCCTCTGAGATTTCACAGTTAGAATTTCAAGAGCCTGCAAAGAAAGGACACTGAAGGAGCAGTGGTTAAGGCTGTATTTTCTGTATTTAATCACATTTAGTCACAGAAAGAGTCAAAAAAATAACCAGTGCAACTTGGTAATGAAAAGAAACTTTAAAATGTTAACCTGTGAAATCTACTATTTGACGGACCCTCACTGCAGGATTAACTCAGGTTAAAATTCTGGAAGGGTACAAACTCTTTCATAACATCTGAACAGTTTTCTTTTCTAAATTTCTTCCTATTTCTTACATCATAGTTTGCATCCACTAATTATCTTTTGATTTTAATTTCTCCATTTCAGCTGGTCCTCCAAGCAGCTCCACCAGAGGCATGGGAGGGACTGGGATCCAAATCATCCTCTCACTGACTCCTTTTAGCTTTCCTTATAACAATGTCCTGCTGACATAAACTGACCAGCACAGAGGAGCAAACTTTTTCGTGAATCTGGTAAAAACAGTTTATACAAACCTTGTATTTTTGAAAGTTATTTTATAGCCAAGTAATTGAGAGTTAATAATGTCAGTCAGACAACAAACAAGCTCATTTTCTTCTTAAGAGGTACGGACTGCATTTCTCTATAAATGCCCCTCACTTTGACCAGTTATGAAATTGAATTTTGATCTTTGCACTAATGAACCCAAGCAATTGCGTATAGAACATACCATCAAATTCAAACTTATCAAATGCTATCGGTCCAAAAATTTTATACTTAAGTTTTCAAAATTCAACTCTTTTCTTGGAAGACTTTGCCTCCCGAGCATCAAGGATTTTTTCTCTTTTCATTTCTCTCTTCCATGTTAAAAATAATGCAATTAACCGAGAAATGTACCATGCAATGTTTAACACTTTAAATTAAAACACCTGAAGTCAAAATTAAATGAGCACAAAATTTGCACCAGAAGAAAATAATTTTCTGCAAAACCACAGCTATGTACCAAGTGACGGAATTCTGTAAGATAAAGAATTTCAGTCCAAATAATATATCATTATAGGATATAATTAGGACCTGATCTGTCAAAATTTCATGTGATTTTATTCCAGTGTAGGAACCTGATTATACCAGATTTAGCAAAAAATCTAAAAAACTTTTAATCTGGTAATCTGTCTTTATGTTATCAGTCAGAAATTATATCAAATATACACAACAGAAAGTAGGACAGGACATAAAAAACAGTAAATCTTATCCCACGGCTTGCTAGGAAATGCAGGTACCTTTATTTGAAGCAGTTTGCCTCGAGGGAGTGAATTCCAAGCACGTGTTTGTTTGTCTCACAGTCTGTAAGAAGCACCACTGCAGACGCGACGTTCTGAGATGTTCTGATAGAGCAGAACATTCACATTCCATGTCTGTGTGTACATACATTTACGCACACCACACACACGGAAGTCAAAACTTTCAAGACGATCTCATTGCAGGTTTCCCCGCCCATGGCAGGAGGGTTGGAACAAGATGGTCTTGAAGGTGCCTTCCAACCCAAAACATTCTCTGATTCCAGCATTCTGTGTTTGTTGAAATGAATCCTTGCCTATCCATACATGAATAATATTAATTCACATTCAATAAACCATGACATGACCAGCAGCTTTGACAAGACCATCTAAGACTTCGTGTTCCAATGAAAGAGATTCCGGTGATTTGTATTATAACTTCTAGAAAGTTATGCTTTTTCTGATGCAGTTGTTTTCCACCAGTTTCATTTAAAATGGAAGGGCTGCTCGCAAGCACTGGAAGAACAAAGAAAGCAGGAACAGGCTTCCCCAAAGAAAGGGCATTGTGATTTATTTTTGAACAGCTCTAGCAGCGTGGCAGAAGGTGACAGTGACGTGAAATCTGGCAGGGAGAAAACAAATATCTCCCAAGTCTCTTCTGGAGCAACTCTTGAAGAAGAAGATGGATCTCTAGCGCAGTTACTGATTCAGAATTCTTCTTCTGTCCCTTTTTTTTTAGCTGAAAACTGTGATTTTTGATGAGGGAACAGCCTCAAGCTGTGCCAGGTGAGACTTAGATTGGATATTAGGAAAAACGTTTTTACTGAAAGGGTGACCAGGCACAGGCTGCCCAGGGAAGTGATGCAGTCACCATCCCTGGAGGGATTTAAAAGATGTGTAGATGTGGCATTTAGGGCTATGTTTTAATGATGGGCTTAGCAGTGCTGAGTTAATGCTTGGACTCAATGATCTTAGAGGGCTTTTCCATCCTTAATGATTCTGTTCTATGAAATTTGTCTGCAGCAGTCCCTTAACATTAATTGTTAAAACCCCAGTTTTCCCTCAGCGAGCTCACCAGGGCTGTAGAAGGCAGGCAGCAGCAGGCAGGCTCTGCTGTTCCGTAAAAAATGATCTTAAAAACCTCTTGCTGCTGCAGCAGAGTTGCTTAGGAACATGGGCAGTGAGCTGCCGGGGTGAGGGCCAAGCACGGCTCACCATGTTTTGAAAATATTTCTGTTCTCCTCAATAATCTCGCCAGTGCGATTTTCCACGCATGCCATGGTGCAGCATTCTCTCTTTCCGAAGGGTTTCTTTGCCTCTCACGCAGGAATTCAATTCCATGAGCACAGCAAGCTGCAGCTGATGTGTCTGAGCAGCGCTAGATTCGTGTGCAGCAGTAACAAGGGCTAAAAAATAAATGCAAAACATGCAGAAGCCTCTTAGCCATAAAAAGCTATTTAGATCTATAAGATAATGCATTAAGGGATTGATTTACAATCTTTAATTCTCTAGTATTGATGCTGTCAGCTGGTAAAAGATAGTTGTGATTCTAAGACACTGACATCCCAGAAATCACAATCTTATTCCAGTAGTTTAGTCTTACCACATTTTCCCTGAGTCATCTGCATTTATCAGCGAGAAGAAGCCTGCTGTGTTCTCACAGAACAACTGCTCTTTTTCATGCTGTTTATCTAAGAAACTCACTAGACATAAAGCGAACTGTTAAAAATTACTCCTTTCCTACCCAAAAAATCTTCTGCACAATGTGCTCTGGAAGCCAAGGATAAGGAGCAGGATAACCTGGCTTGAAACTCAGTATTTTTTCTCCCAGAAGAGCCCCCGCTGTGTGAAAGGGAAGAGCACGGAGGCATCAGGGATGAAGTTCCTCTGTGCAGGGGTGTTGTTCTACAGCATCTCTTCAGCTTCAGAGAGGAGAGACACGCCGGGGTACATCCACCCCTACAAAAAAACCCCACTTCGGGAGAGCAGGATGGGAGCAAAAAGTACAAACAACCCTCTGGCTGCAGAGCAGCCACATGCTGTGCGCAGAGACAGGTGAGGCAGGGAACTGGATATAAAAGAAAGAAAACAACAGACATCAAACACTGCTGGGAAAAAAGAAGAAGAGAAAAAAGAAAAGGCCTAGTTGCTGTTTCTTGATGGATTTAAAGATGATCTAACTCTGTAGCACTCAAAAGAAAAGCCAGTCCTGCTCTTCCTGGCCACCACATTCCCATCCCTCCTCCTGTGCCACCACTAACAGTCATGCAGCCTCATGGTTAGCTGGATAAAGAGCTCCAACTCCCTTGCTTCTCCTAAGAAAAAGAAACCCTGACTTTGATCTCTATCAGCTCCCTGAACAATTTGTTTTGTGGCTACAGTGCAAAGAGAAGGGTGGTAGCAGAATAGGCCTTGGTCATCCTACCAGTCAAGCCATACCTGAGGGAAAAAAAGAGAAACAGAGCTCAAACTTTATTTCATGTGGATATCTACATTTGAGCTGAGGCTTTAGCCTCCTGTCATAGCCAGTGGAGAGAAAGAGGAACTTCCAGCTCATGATGAGCTCCAGCTCCAGCCTGGAGAAGAGGAGGCTCAGAGGGAAACTTCTCACTCTCTGCAACTCCCTGACAGGAAGGTGCAGCCAGGTGGGGGTCAGGCTCTGCTCCCAAGGAACAAGGGACAAGGGACAAGAGGAAATGGCCTCAAATTGTGCCAGCGGTGGTTTAGATTGGGTATTAGGGAAAAATCTATTCACTGAAAGGGCTGTCAAGCACTGGCACAGGCTGCCCAGGGCAGTGGTGGAGTCACCATCCTTGGAGGGATTTAAAAAATGTGCGGATGTGGCACTTGGGGACACAGGTCCGTGGTGGCCTTGGCAGTGCTGGCAGAATGGTTGGACTTGATGATCTTAGACGGCTTTTCCAACCTAAATAATTCTGTGATTCTTGACTTGCTTTAAGCATCTATTCCAGGATGAAGGATGTCTGAAAATGCCTCTTTCTCTCCACTGTCTAAAAAGGACAGGTGACAAGCATTTGGACAGGTGAACCCCACCCAGAAGCAAAGTCACGTCAGATTAAGTATCATTATCCCTACCTCCCACAGAGGGAAGTTGCAGCACAGAGCTGGGATCAGAGGAGAATGCTGCAGTTCTCCAGCCATTCCTCTAGTGCTGGCGCAGGGTCTTCAGCAAAGATGTCTCTCATCTACACTCTTACGTGAGAGATTAACCCTCACAGTATCACACATCAGCAAACACCCATCTTCTTCCATTAATAAACTAATTATTATTATTATTATTATTATTATTATTATTTAGTAGCAGTAAGGTTTATTTTATAGAATACTTCAAATTGTTTAAACACATACAAAATTCAATTCTCCTGTTGGGGTTTTTTGGGGAGGTGTTTTTTTCAGGGCTGGTTAAATCAACACTACCTGTCATCGCTGCAACAGTCTCTCCTGGAAAATTCTGCATTCTGAAGCAAAGATTGCTGCTATTTATAGTCTCTTCTAGACATTCGTGCATATTCCTTCAAATCTTCCTGACAATTAAAAAAAAGTGAAAATGAAGTAATAAAACTGATGAAAAAGCACTTTTTCCTTACAATTTTTTTTAAAAAAATTATTTGATACTGGATATTTTCCATGTCTAGGTAAACCAATCTGCTTGCTCACCTCGCTCAGCAGGTTGCCCAGAGAAGCTGTGGCTGCCCCATCCCTGGAAGTGTTCAAGGCCGGGTTGGATGGGGCTTGGAGCAACCTGGGATAGTGGAAGAGGTCCCTGTCCTTGGGAGGGGAGCTGGAACAAAATCGTCTTTAAGGTATCACAATTTATGCATAAATCCAATTCAGTCTTTCTCCTTCAGTTCTTCTGGAAGCCACAATCACCTGCTGAGACACTGTGGAAAGAAATGATATTGCTGAACTTTGCTGTCTGCAGAGCCAGTTCTGCATGAATGCGTATAAATTACTCTCCTTTCCTTGGCAAGGTGAAATATTTAGGGGTGTAAAATAAATGTGTAAAAGGTTTTAATTTTCCTGTGAGTTACATCCTCAATTAGCTGAAGCGGTGAAAAAGAAAACAGCTTTATGATTTCAGCACATTGCATAAAACACTTGCCTGATAGACTAATGCAGAGCTGGCCTGAAACAGGTGATTTAGAGACCCACTGAAGGAGAAAGGGAAGTTTTAGAAGATTTACACCTGCATAATGTAGATAAATACATTATGGAGATGCTTTTAAAACATCTCCTGTTTGAAGCCATTCTGGCTTTATCGGCTTCAGAGGTCTTACAGCAGTTACCTGTGAGCAGCCATCCCCAGCTCATAATTGCTGCCAGGTCTTTTATTATCGAGCAGTCACCATTCAAGAGGTGTTTGGACAGCACTCTCAGGCCCACGGTGGAATGCTTGAGGATGCCCTGTGCAGGGCCAGGAGTTGGACTTGATGATCCTTGTGGCTCCCTTTCAACTCAAGGTATTCTATGATTCTGTATTCTACAATTCTATTAATCTATGCAAAAGTTTCAAGGAAAGATAAATTATTTAAAAAAAATACATTTCACCCAGTCACAGGGTGAACCACCCAGCTGCTGAGCTCTGTGCATCTGCAGAACCCACTGACAGCAGCGGCTGCATCCTCACAGCAGCACTGAGGGAGAGGAGAACTCTTTTCCTCCTTTGCACTGACAGCATCAAGGTCCTTGTGAAGTAAAAAGCTCTACACAAGCAGATCTTCGCCTTCATGTGATTTTCATGGTTCTCCAGCAGAGTCAGTGCAGATTCAGAGCTTGCACTTGCACAAAAGCAAGCAATGAAACTGCAAGAGAGTTGAGAGGAGAACTTCAGCCCTGAGTCGCAATTTACTTCACTGACCATAAGATCCTTACTCTTTTCACTCTGACAGAAGTGCAGGCACATCTCAAATTTCCCTGGCCCCTATAATGGATAAATGACATCTTCTGCTGCCCCATTAAAAGCCCTCCAGGTTAGCCAAGGCTTGGAGCAGCTGTGCCATCTTCCCTAGTCAGGTTGGTTTGTTCTGAGAGCCAAACTTCTGCAGGCAGCAAAGTGCAGGCAAGCACCCCCCCTTCACCCCAAAATGCCTTTCTCTCTCTCTCTCTTAATTCACACAAGAGAACACTTCTAACAGTACAACTCTGAAAGACTAATTCCATGGTTACCAACTAATTTATTCCCCTATGTTTGGAACTAAATATTAAATTTTCCTTACCAATTTCTTAATAGCAGTAATAGTACCTTCAAGACACTGCACAATTTCCCCGCTGAATGCGGAGCCTTCATTTTCCAAGTGTTTTCCTAAATGAAAAACACAATGAAATTAGAACGTATGGTTTCTAAGTGTCAAATATTGCTCTATTGTTCTGCAAGAATTATTCTGAAAGAGAAAGATTTATTTCTTTAATTGCTTGCTAAAGCTGTTTTCCCTTGTTCTAAAGTAGGTCAGCATCTTTCACACTCCTCCTCCTCCTGGTGCACAGAAGAGGCAGATGCACAAGCGGCGTTTGGAGTCCACAGGACCTGGTAAAATTTTCAGTCACAAAATGCTTCCAACTTAAATTCTGCAGAGTTAATCTTTCAAAACAGTCATTCAGAGAAGTTTACAGAGGCTATTAAACTGAAGTAAGAGCTGTGGATCAAAATAATTTCCCCTTAAGCAGGGTGTAGCTAATCTTTAGAATTTTTCCAGGCAGTCATGCCTTCATTACGTCTTTTTCCAACCAAAAATACTAATCCGGATTCGTCAAAGCCTGAAGTGAAATTTACATTAGTCCAGAAGCTAGTCTTTGTGCTGTAAATTTTAATTTAGCTTGAGCTGGAATAATAACTGCAGGGATTTGAATTCATCCAAAATATTATTGTACCTGTTACAGTGGCATGAAATTTTTTTATATCCTGGTTTTGTAACAGATCTTAAATCCTCATAGCAGGGGGAAAAAGAAAATTTGTAATCCGTGAATAAGTGAATTTGTAGTGAAGATGAGGCACTTGGCCAGCTGAGATGAGAGCTCCGGTTTTAATTTGACCTACAAACTTGTTGGAAAACGAGAAGCTGCCCCATGACCATGGGATCTTTATCCACAGTTTGTGGGAACAGAGGCCAGGACAAGCTCCTACCTCAGCCCTGCCTGCCTATCTTCATCCCTGATGATGGCCAGTTACTGGCATGGCATTTTCTACGAACTATCAACAGGAGAAATGTTGGAAAACAAGCCCATAAATGCAGGAAACAGCAGAGTGGGTGTTCTGTAAGAGCAGAGTTGCTGTTCTGGAAGGGTAGAATTTGCCCCAGCTTCACCAATTTGTAGCAATTCCAGGCAATTCTTTCTAACAACAGCAGTCCGAAATCACAATTTTTTTTGCCACTTTCAGGTCAATAGAGCTGTGAGTTATTTTCCCCAGGAAAAGCACAAAATTTAAAGCATATTGTGCATAAATGAAGATACATGATAAAATCTAACTTAAGTGCTGCCTTCTGTCAGTGTGAAGTCACTGCCCCTGGAGCTGTCCCTCCAGGCCCTTGTACACAGCCCTTCTGCAGGTCTCTTGTGGCCTCTTCCAGGGACTGAAAGGCACTAAAAAGTCTCTTTCACTCTCTTTCTCAAAGTATCTGTTTCCTAGATTAAACACCTCATTCAGAAAAAAAAAGAAAATTTGAGATAAAGCATTTAGATATTTTCAATTTCTTTCTATGCCTGTTTTTAAACCAAAAATAAATACCAGTCAGAAACTCACATTAGTGAAGTACAGCTTTCTCAAATACAGAGGTTTTATTAACAAAAAAGATTGCTCTGAAAAGTCTTGCCATTTTTTCCTACGTGCTCCTCCAAAATCCAACCAGCCATTTATCCCAACCTCTTCACCGCTGAAGTTTTTCCCCTAATCAAACCTTTAAGCCTTTTAAAAGTGGCTTAAAAATTAAGGTGATATGCAAAAAAATGTCAGCTGACCCTTTTCCATCCCTCCTGGACTCTCTCCACAGGCACAGCTTTGGATTCAGAACAGCACCAGTTCATCTTCCCTGGACAGCAGAGCACTGCTTGCACACCATGTTCTCAAAAACCATGGAATTATTTAGGTTGGAAAAGACCTTTAAGACCATCAAGCCCAGCAGTTCCCCCAGCACTGCCAAGCCCACCACTAAACCATGTCCCTGAGTGCCACACCCACACGTCTTTTAAATCCCTGCAGGGGTTTTGACTCTGTCCCTTCCCTGGGAGCCTGTTCACTGGCATCACTGTCATGGACACAGCAGAGTCACTGCTTTGTCCCACTTGAAATCCCTCCTCAACCCCCCTGGCTCCTTTGGGCACAGGATGAACAGCAGCCTGACAGTGGCCGGGAGGGCAGAGTGCTGAGATCGTGGACATTTACTGGTAAAGTGTTTCCAGACCATCCTACATCTCATGAAACAGCTCGTGTCACTCCAAGCCATTTGTCTGATCTGTGAATGCCTTTTTCTGACCTCCTGGTTAAAAGCTCTTCAAGGGACATTATAAATGTGCAGCAGTTGAAACCAAGCTGCCCTGAAACTCATCCCAAAGGCAAGAGGGCAGCTCAGGCCCCCATCCCATACAGCCCTTATTCTGACAGCTGAGGCCTCCAGAAGTGAATCTTCTGTGATGTACATGTGTAAGCACAAGCTGTGCCAAATCCTCACTATTTATAAGAAACATGTTTTGTTAGACAAGAATAACTTACCGTTACAGTTGAACAGATTCGACAGCGATGGGAAGTTTTGAACGTTCTGAAATTGGACAATTTGGAGTGATAACCAAAGGCAGTGTGGAATCCATCCCTGGAGGTTGCTCAGCCACATCTGCCCCTACATCTCAAAGAGGGGCATTTTAGAGACAGATAAAACTTGTTTGAAATGTTGTCTCCTGGTACTTAGTTCATTTGGCGCTTTTTTCTCTGGACAACTTTATTACTCATAGTGCAATTTCCTTGCTTGCACTTGAAGCAATCCTTCTCCTGCACGATGATTAATCTTGCCTTCTGAAACAAATTTATTCTGTTTTTAGCCATTACTTCATCTCTTTCAGGAAGGCCTTCACACCGAGATGCTGATTGCTGAATTGTTCCAGTTTTGCATCCCTGTAATCCATCCAGGTACCCTGACAGCAGGCTGTATTTCTTACAGCAGTCACCATGATAAATGGGATTCAATAGGTCACATTTATCTTCCAAGAAAGCCCAACAGCTCCATAACCAGGTTCTTGTCTGATATGGCACAGGGAAAAAAAATTAACATTCAAGAGGGTTCAAGAGCTTCTAACCTCTCAAGACCTGAAAAGAATGAATTTGTGCTCTGAGCATATTTTAAATTTCCTTCTGCCTTCAGATCCCGGGCCACATGATCACTTCAGAGGCCGAGGGGACAAGGAGCATCTGTCTCTCACCACCTGCCACCGAACCACCGTGCAAGGTACAGTCACTTCCTTATTGTGCCACCAGACTTGTAGGTGAAGGAGGATTTTCCCACTGCTGCCCTACAAAGTCAACACTGGTGACAGCGAGGTTTGTGTGACAGGTAGAGACTGCAGCTCTTCTTCTGAGCAGGGTTTCCAGAAATAAGATGTAGTAGAAAGGCTCAAAGAGGAAAAACCCTAGACATTGTCACTTATGCGCTTGCCAAAAAGCCTTGGGAGTCCCACAGAGGAACCAGATGGCCCCATATGTGATAGTGAAACCAGAAAGACAAGGAGGAAACGCATTAATAACCATGGCAGCCACCTCAGCTAGAAACACATGGCCCGTCCTCACCAAACCCTTGCTGTGACTCTTCCCTTTGGATTTTATGTCTTTTACATTACCCCAGAAAACAGGAAAAGACAGTCCATGGCCACTGCAGCCATGGTGATAACATTAGCTATGTTTTCTTAGGCGGACATTTCAACAAAAAGTAAATTTAAAAATAGTAAGTTAAAATAATACCCATTTTCACTAATAATCCTTGGCTCCAAACATCCCCACATGAGAAAACATGCACAGTACAAGGCAATGGTCATTTCACAAAACACAGTGCATACAGCATTTCTAGGTCCCAGCAGCTAAAAGAAATAATTTCTGGCCTTGGAGACTATGTTGGCATCCCAACCTTTCAAAATAAGAATGTTTAAAAAATACTAGTAATAAAGCTTACATGCTTTATTTTCTCTTCCAAGCCTGCATGCTGCAGTTGAGTTGCATTTCGGGGCTTTCCCATGGATGTGTTTAAATGCAGCCATCTGTGTTTTACAGTTATCACGGTGGGGTCTAAGTGCAAATATCCTCAATTCAAAACTGGAGATAGAGCAGTGATTGTATGAGGGAATATCAGGTGGCACTGCTGATCGTTTCGGTGTGAGACAGGCTCGTAGAGACAAAGACCCAGCAGGACAGCCTCACCTCTTTCCAAACATCTAAAAAAAGTCTAATAAAAAGTGCTGCAACTTTCCTGTGGAGACGATCAGCTTGACAGGAGATGGCCCCTTTCTCTCCATCATATTTACAGCTGCTGCCACCTCGCCAGGCTATTCCTGGAGACCTTCCCTGTTCCAAATCAGGATCGATTTACGGCTCAGCAAGGGACCATCAGCAAAGGTGGGGCCATCCTTCACCTCCAGCACTCCGAGAAATTGCTTTGGAAATTGAACTGTGCCAAGAACAGCCAGGTGTTAAATGATCTGTGTGTGGGGAACCTGCACAGAACCTGATCCCAAGCGAGGGGAGCATCTTCCCATCCCTCCTCCTGACGTTTGCAAGGGATGGAGGAAATCAGTGCACCCTGCCTTGTGGACTGGAGCAATGCACTTCAGCTGTTTGAATGCGCAAACTGTCTCCAGTTCACCTCCAAAATAGATGGATCCGTGTCTTCACTTCCCTGCAGGCAAAATACCATTATCTGGGTGAACAGAGTTATCCCTGGAATAGTAGGATTGACTTCAGGGGGAAAAACGTCACGTGTTCATTGCATGACAGCCAATTGAATAACTAACAATTAAACTTGGCTAGGAAGAAGGGAAGGCCCTCTTTTTCTGCATATCTTTTCAAGTCTTTAACAGGACTCAGGCCTCAGTGAACTTGGTAGTTGCAGTTTCGGACCTGACTGAAATTTGGGCAGCTCTGGGCCAAGTAAACAAATTGATTTAGAATCACAGAATCGCTGAGGTTGGAAAAGACCTCTAAGATCATCAAGTCCAACCATTAACCCAGCACTATAATACCAAAGTACTCCATTCTCCTCGTGAGTTTAGCCCCTCAACTGGAAATTATGCTTGAGGAAGAATTATAGGTTGGTTCCTTTTCAAGCAATAAAACATTTCTAGGTAGAATATTTGCCTATTCTTCACTTTTTTTTTTAATATATTATGGTCCCGCAGTTGTGGTGGCACAGCTTTGTACAAATGCATCAGTGGGATTACGGATTTTAATGGAAAAATAATAGTAATTTTCCTTTTTTTTTTGAACTATATAACCTTTTTTTTTTTCTTCTGTATAAACAGCCTCAAAATCAGAACTTCTGATATGAAATAGTAACTTATTTTTTCCAGCAGATATTTCAAGCCAGGGCTTCACTTAAAGCACCTCTGCAGAGCTGCACACACACTTCAGTCCTTTAACACTTTAAAGAAGATGTCTGGTGACTCCTACACAAAAGGTCCTCCACAGGGCTCTCTCCTCTCCTAGAGAAATGACTTTTCCATTGGCACCATCCTGCCTCTGCAAGCCCAATAAAACCTTATCTGCAGGTCTTGCTTTCAAACTCCTGTCAAAGATGTGGCTGTTAAATAAGGTACTGACACATAAAGTGCATAAGCAAAGGATAAGTCACGAATTGGGGTGGTTTTACTGCTGCTGTGGGGCGTTTAAGCTAAGAAATACTCTGATTTCTAGCCCCAGCCTTCTAGGGATTTATTGCTGCCCTGCATCAGAAATAAATTCAGCTGCTGCAATAATCATCAAATGCGGACAGACAAATCCCTGCCCAGCCTGAAGATGAGCTGGGAAATGCAGCACCAGCCTACAGGAGCCACCAGGATGCTGGGCCTGAGTTAGCAGAGGTAATTTTGTGTAGGAGGATCTGCTCCCTCCTTCCTTACACTACAACTCTCAGTCTGAACAAATGAGCGTTCGATGTGAATGGAAATTTCCATCTCTCATAAATCACCTGCGTCCTGACAAGTTTATTATAAACTAACAAGGGAATTCCAGTAGATTTTTTCCACTTCTGTTTACTTATGCCGAACAAAGAACCCCTGTGGGTTTGTTTGCACTCATTTCTATTAACCTATCCATCACAACCTGAACCTAATCTGGTTACCCTTTTCCCCACTTGCAAAATTATGTCACAGCAAACTGGATTCACAGAGGAAGACATGGACCAGGCTGCCTTTATAGCATCTTTCTAACTCCCAGAAAACAAGAGGAGTCGTGGAGCACCATCTGCATTTGGAAGAATTGACGAGCCTTTAAAATTTTGTCACAAGCCTGTCGATGGCCTCTCGGATGCCTGGATGAGTGCCTGCCTCTCTGAGTGCCTCAGCTGAGCCTGGAACACCCTTCTTGGGATCACAGACATTGCCAGCTAGTAATAAATGACAAGAGCAACCTTTTCTTCCCAAAGAGAATGGGCCAAATTTTGAGTTCATGTGATTTGGAGAGAGCTTCTCTGGCTTCAGCAGATCTGCTTGTTCATATCCACATCCATGTGGTATTCTCTTCCTGATAAATAAACACAGGCACTCTCTGATGGCTAAATGCACTGCTGCAGTAATTGCTGGGGGGGAAAAATGTGTGTGGCTCCCTTCAATCCTCTCCTGTAAACTCGCTTTTTTTGTAAATTCACTTTTCACGAAGGACAGCCACATGGGGAATTGCCACCTGCACGCGTTACCAACAAGACACTCTGCATTTTACATAACCTATTTCCCACCTTGAATGACTCAGAGATTCCCAATGCTTGCTTCTAACTCCTATTTGGGAGCCAGTGTTAATTTCCCCGACCAATAATAAATTTGAAGGTACAAAACAAAACCATGGAATGCAATTTTTTCTTTATGTCATCGTTTAGCACCTTAATTAAGCACCAGATTAGACAGATTTTAGCCTTCCTGTTTTTATGCCCAATGTACATCTGAAGAGCAATTATATTCCCTCTTCCCAGCCTCCTTTTTAGAGTAACAAAGCTGAACTCTTGTGGGCTTCATTCCTGTAATGGCCCCACATCTCCTTGTATAACCTTAACAGTATTTCTCTGTCCCACTGAGTGTTTTCACACAGTGTTTAACCAGAATTTTCTCATCAGTATTTGTTTTTAACAAGCAGCCTTCTAGCCAACAAGGGAATTTTCTGTTATCAATCCAGGACAAAATTCTGCAGTGCAAAATACAATCTGATTTTTACTGCTCATGGGCTTCAAGATTATTCCTCTCCTTCCCTGTGGCATCCAGTGATCTCCTGACACTTCAACACTTTGTATCTTTAGCAAAGCTCAGGAGCTTTTTTATTTTCATTTTATGTTACCAACTCCCATCTGCTCCTGGAGATCTCCTTAAAAATCTTGCATGAATCAAAGTTTTATCTGCTTCACTCGTAATTTCTCTCATGGCACCATATCCATGACACATTGACTCCTGGTACACCGCTCTAAGTGCTTCTCTGGCTGATTTTTCCTTTGCAAAATTTAGTTACGAGCCTCAGTTCATCCTGCATAAGAGAGACAGCCCCATTTCTCCCTAGAAGGCCGACTTACTCAAGTCTCTTGTGACTGGAGAGCTGTGGGAGTACCTCTGGCTACACGGCAGTAGGAAAAATGTTTTCTTTTAATTTGCACTATTGGTATAGTATGTGAGTCATAGACGTGTGACTGCTGTGGGGAAAGTGGGCGAGAGAAAACACTTGAGATGAAGAGAGATTCTTGATTATATGATGATGTCAGAATTAAAATTAAGGCTGATTTCCTGAAAGTCTGGTGTTCCAAAGAGACAGTAGTACTATCAGAATTTTATGCTCCTTCAGGTTTTTTCCAAGCTGGCACATGAAAACTCGGAGTTTACTTTTTGAGAGTTTTTCTCTCTGCAGTTCATCACATTTCTATATTTCAGCTGGAAAAAGTTGTAAATTGTATAGTTTTTCAGGTGAGAGAGGTGTGAAGAAGGTTTCCAGGACTTCAAGGTTTCCAGCTAGAAGGACTACAAGAGGTGCTTCCCCTTGTAGGTTCTTCTAAGAAGGTTACAGCCCGCCTCTTCCTAATTAAGCACCTCAAATTTGCTGGAAGCTGAGAAGTCAGGCTGATGTTCTGCTGGTAACAGTGCAGTAATTACGCTCAACCTGTGCCAAAAGTGATACTTTTTTCACTCAGTGTAACAATTGTGTGGATGCTGGTTTCTCCAAGCAAGCATCTGTGGAATTAGGAGAAATGAAATTAGACCTCATGTCTAACTTGGCAAATGAAGAATATTTTGTGTAAAGATATCTGCTGTTGAAGTCACTCCACTGCCTGGGTGTTACGTGTATTTTTTTTTTTTTTTGGTTTTAGCACATCTATAAAAGAGGACAGCAATTTTTTACGATACTTTAGATCACAGACCTGTTGCAGCGAGCCCAGAGGAGGCCACAAAGATGCTTTGAGGGCCAGAGCACCTCTGCTGTGAGATAAGGCTGAGAGAGCTGGGGTTGTTAAGGCTGGGGAAGAGAAGGCTCCACAGAGACCTTAGAACCCCTTCCAGAACCTAAAGGGGCTCCAAGAGAGCTGGAGAGGGACTTTGGAAAAGGGCCTGGAGTGAAAGGACAAGGGGGAAGGGCTTCCCACTGCCAGAGGGTGGGGTTAGAAAGGATATTGGGAAGAAATTCTTGCCTGTGAGAGTGGTGAGGCCCTGACACAGGTTGCCCACAGAAGCTGGCTGCCCCATCCCTGGCAGTGTCCAAGGCCAGGTTGGATGGGGCTTGGAGCAGCCTGGGTTAGTGGAAGGTGTCCCTGCCCATGGCAGGGGAGTTGAAACTAGATAAGCTTTAAGGTTCCTTCCAACCCAAGCCATTCTGTGATTTTATAATTCTGTGATTTTTAGGCCAGTCTGGGGTACTTTGTATCACTGCATCTAAATTAGAGGGCTGTGCAAAAGAAGTAAAAACGCAACTAAATCCTCTTTACAGCTCCCTCATAAAGGCAAATGTGTGCCGAGGGACCTTACTGTGAATGACAATTAGCTTTGCTGGACTGAATTATTTTTTCAGCTAAAACAAAAAGACTCATGAGGAAGCATAAATTGCAACCTTGACGCTGAACCTCTTTAATATTCAATGAACAAGGGAAATGAGTGTGACTTGCTGGTGGAGGGGCAGACAGGAGGGAAAAGGAATGAAAGCACGTCAGCATAGGTGTCCTTGGTCTTTCGGTTTTCTTAGACAAACTCCTTCTGCAGCTCTGTCCATCCTCTAATCCTGACCCTGGTCCCTGCAGCATCTCCCAGTGGTTTGGCTGAGGCAGCAGGATTGAAAGGGAAGAGGAGAACAGGGGCAATGCAGAGATGAGCACGTCCCAACCACAGAGGGCTTGCCAGACTGCTGGACAGAACAGTAACTGCACAGGTAACTGCCCTGCCCTGCACACACCTGCTGGTGTCCCCAGATGACAAACCTGGCATGCTTGCAGATTTAGAACTCTTTCTAGGGGAGCTGCAGAGGTGGCAGTCACTTGGATCAGATGCTGACCAGAGGAGAGCTCTGGCACAGAGTGATCTGGCTGTTCCCTTGTGAGCAGACACCAAGGACAAGGAAATGAGCTGTTGAGATAAATGAAAGGCCAAGCCCATTTACCTGCTTAGAATCCACTCCCATTTCCCTGTGCACCTGTGGAGAAGGGTCCCCACTCTCGATATCTTTCCCCTGTTATGTCAGAGAGCTCTGCCACTCTCTCCTGTACAGGTGCTGAGCACCAAGGAAGCCTGGCAGAAATGAGCAGAGCCCACTCCTCCTTCTGCTTCAGGCACTGCAGCTTCTGACTCTTATCAGTGGACATATCTCGCCCTGACCCAAATACCATATGCCCTGCAGTGCTGCATGTGCCAGCCAGTCTTACCAGGCTCCCTCATGCCAGCAGCCTCACTCCACTCATTCCTGATCCCAGGAAACCCACATGCACGCTCCCTGATGGAGCACTTTTAATCCTGTGCCCAAGAAAAGAATATATTAAGAGGAACCAGGAAGAAATACATCACTCTTGGTGTTCTCAACGCTGCACTGGGCAAACACACGGGCTTGCCACATATTTCCCTGGGCTCATATGGAGAAGGAAAGGCTCCTCAGCTCACAGCTGACTGACTTGTAACCCACCAGGACAGGGATGGGAGCCAGCTGCCATCTGAAAGCAAGCAGGGGAGCGCAAAAGCTACGGGGGAAGCACACAGATTCTCTTTAAATGGATTAGCTGCTCACAGAATATTATAACATTCTTATCTCCTCCCAATTCCAGGGCTTTCCTGACACTCACGTGCTTTATGATGCTACTCTCACTAGATAAATATTAAAGAGGAGAAGGAGCATAAAAGAGATCAGCAACAGAGGCAAATACAATGTGTAGAGGAGTGGAATGCTGCTGGAACACCAAGAACCAGGGAATCAAAACCAGTGACCTTAGAGAATATTCACATTTCACATGAAACTACCAAAGCAGTAATCCTTTCAAGGTACAGGGACAGACATTGAGGTGACATAAAGCTCTGACAGAACTCTTAAGTAACCATTGAACCTCTACTCAACAGGCAGCAGTTTAGGAGAAGGGTTATAAAGTTTCTGGAAGGTACAAGTGAAACCATGGAGAAGATATTTTAAAGTCATAGAGGATGAGAAAAGACACATGTAGATGTTCTGGCAAAGTTTTGTCTCCTGCCAGCATGCCACTCCGGATTTCACATCCCCAAGTCAGAGTTTAATTATTTTCAGTGCAAATTAGCACAGTTGTTTGGGCTGGCTTTCAAAGGTTAGCTCAGTAGGTAGACTTGTTATCTTCCTTGAAAGGCAGCACCACGTTGAGCAGATCAAAAGTTGCATTTACATTACCCAGCCAGTTCCCTGCCATGGAAAGGCCTGGCCTGTACCTGTCCCTGCATCTAAACAAGCCTGTGACATTCACCTTGGAGACCTCTCAGCTTCCTCTCCAGAAAGGGAACATCAGTACCACAAACTATCCAGAGATGAGGAGAAGAGGCACAGCCTGGGCCAGGTATTTGGCACACACAACTCCAACCAGCTGAACAAACTCCCTTGGTGAGGTGGGTCCTCAAAACAACCATCACTTCCTTATTAAAGCAGCCTTTCAAGCAGGAGGACAAGCTGACCCTTGAATCACTGGTGATGTGATGTCCATTTATCAGGCAAGGGACACTTTGAAGACAAATGAATGGTTTAACACCCTCCCCTGCATTTTCCCCAGGCAGAATGAGCTGCTTCCCAGGTTTCACCTGCCTGGAAACCCCCACAAGTTTGCTGCTTTTACTATTCAAGCTTTTCTACTGTTGCTCTTTGACTGCAAATGAAGATCAGAAACAAAAGGGCTTCACAGCCTGTGTATCTCAGAGCACAGCTCAGGAATGTGTGTCATTCTGTATCTTCAGCCATCTACTGTAATCACACTAGAATATTTTAAAAAGCAGAGATCAGTGTTCGTTATTTTCCCCCACACTTGTTTGAAAACCAAAAAAATGGGTGTCCAACCCCTCCCCAAGGTGCTGCTTTATGAGTGAGACTTACCAGGGACACTGAGGGTGTCACAAACCTTCACTCCCTGTATGCACAGGGACTCTGTCATCACAAGGTGTGTAGCAGGACCAGGAATTAGCAGAGGTTGGCTTTCTCCAAGCTTCCGTGTTCAAAGGTGTCATGGGAAGCGCTGCTGTGATCCCAGTAAGGGGATGGTGGCCACGAGCAACATCAGCAACCCAAACCCTGCCTGAAACCTTTTGCTTCTCCCACATCCCAGCGTGGTCTTCCCAGTTGGTCCCACCCACCAGGTTAAGCCACCCCAGCTGCTCAGCAGCACTTGCAGGCTGTTACTGCCAAATATATGGAAAGTCAGAGTGGCTCTGAGGAAGCTGGGAAGTTTGTTTGGCAAGGTGGGATGTGAGAAAAGAGAAAAGGATGTGGGTTTGAGAGGTATGTGTGCAGGGGTACAGTCAGGATGATGAGGACAGGGATTGGAGGGATGTGGGGCTTGAGAGGGGGTGGTGCTGGAGGAGACAAGAATGGGATTCTTAGTATCTACTGATTTAGGCTCTTGAGAATATTTGTGCTCTTCCAGAAGGTTTTATATTGCTTTCTTTTCAAATATGCAGGAGATGTACGTTTGAAATCGTGCTTAGGATTCAGCATTGCAAAAGGCCAATCTTGGATATTACTGCACTGGGGGTGTGAGGGAGGAACACATTTATGGGACCAGGGGGATGGGACATTAAACGGGCTCATTTTCAAAATTAACGTCGGGCCCCTGCACTCATCTTGTAAGAAATAAGAATTCTGGAGGTCAGTCTTTATCCTCGAGGATGCTTTGTATGGTCTGTACTCCCTTCCTCAGAGACACAGGGAACCCCAAGGCAGTTAAAGCTGGGGGTTCATGTTGAATTTTATGTCCCGCCTGCAAACTGCACATGCTAAAACATACTCCATTTGATCAAAACCAATGTGTGTTCTTTTGAGACACTCAGTTTATCTTTGAGGAAAAATGTTCCTGTCTAGCTGCAGGTGACATTTAAAACCCAACCTAGTGCTTTTAACTATGACAAAAAGAATATTTAGATATAAAGCTTAAATGAAAATAAGGTTATTCGAGACTTGTCACAAGATTTAACTAGCCCACAGCCATACTAATGTTTCTACCAACTCCTTATGTGCATTTGGGTTTTACATTTAGATACAAAGAGAACTGCAGCCCAACCTTGGACCAGTGTCACCGTGGCCATGTGGAACTGAGATGAAGCTGAATTAATGAATGAGTCTAAGGAATGACTTCAAATTTTAAAAAGTTCGGATAAGTGTTTAAAAATCTAGTTTTTTGCATAAAAAGAAATTCTTCGTAAAACCTTTGTGACTGAAAAAGAGAAAACCAGCAATTTGGCTGAAAATATTTTGATGTCACATTTTTATACCAAAAAAAAAATCCACAGGTGTGTTCCACAAATGGGCAAATCAAGCACTTAATCAACTGTTTGTTTTGAAGCACTGTGGATAATGTTCAACAGCTGTTTCTCTCCTCTGATGGTTCTCAAACACCAAATTCCAATTTTTAAAAACCTTCACCTCTGAACCAGAGTAAATGCTTGTTTCAGCTCCCAGCCTCTGGATTTGATATTGATTCTGTTCAAAGCAGATTTCAGAGAACAACTTTGGGTAAGAGAGCAGCTTGGTGATAAGGAAACTGAAAAGCCCTTAGTGCTGTGCTGACGCCTCCGTACTGTGCTGCTCGTGGTTTACACCGTGTGCAGACGGAGGAAGAGACATTTGTTCATGCGCCTGATATTTGCTGCACCACCAACAAAAACAAACAAACAGTGTGCAGAGATCCTTCTTTCATTCCAAGAAAGATCATCAAGATGTTAAAAACATTAGATGAGCTACATACCCTTAGTTATGCACTACTTGTTGGACTGCACCCTTACGTAAGGGCAAAGTGTGTGCAGATGTCCAGGGGAGAGGGAAAATGCTCCTTTTTGCACAGTATGTGTCCAGTTCCCAAATGTCAAGATAATCCCAGTGGCGACAAGAAGGAGAACTTTTTACATTTAGTAACATTTATTTCTGCATTCGGTATCAAGTACATAAGTGCAAATATTCAGAGTCCATAATTAAGTCCATTAGGAACTACAGAGAATGTAATACAAATCGTAATAAATTGAACATGCTGGAACTTTCCAGTTACCATACATGTAAATCAGCCTGTCAATCCTTTACGACAAAAGTACTGGGTTTTGTTTTCTTTTTTTCTTTTTTTGAGTTATACAAAACTGATTACCATAAGTACCGATTACTGTTTATTTTATTTGTGCTGGAAAACACTAAAACATCAGTCTACAATTCTATATAGTTAATAAAGATGAATCCAACCAGCAACCCAGTGACGTAGAAGCAATTTTAACTATTGCATCAAGTGCGCTAAGCAGGAAAGCCCCTAGCCACATGTAACATTAAAAGTTATAGAAGCAATGCCAATAGAAGAAGGAAAAACACTAAAAAAAAAAAATTAAATTAAGAGGTCCATATTATTTAGGCTCTCACCATCATGCACTTTATAAGCAACACAAAAAACCACATCTAGTACATTTTTCTCTTTACTATACTTTAGTGCTTGACACAAGTGATTGCAAATATTCTAAGTGCAGAAGCAGCAGGGGAAAAGCACTGCTTCTGAGTTTTATGTTTCTAAGATTATGGTGTCGAGAAAAAAAAAGAATGATAAATTTGCAGTAAAGTGTAAGAACAGAGCTGTTTTCACTCCAGATTTCCCCATTATGCACTACTGTAGTCGATGAATTCTTGATGTCTGCTTTACTCTGCCTTTCTCTTAGCACCTGGGATTTTAGCTTGAATCCTAAAAAATAAAGAAGAAAAAGAAAAAGTATTATATGGTGAGGCAGTTATTCCACTCCAGTGGTTCCCCACTTGGATTCTAATCCAGGGATAATCTTTAGTCCATGTTCAGTGTGTTGTCTCAACAGGTGAGTTAAAGTGCCATGAGAAACAGAAGCGATGCCCATCAAGGTGTTCTTATAGGCCTGGGTTTTGACAGTTCATGTAATCTTGGGGTGTGTCCAGTGATATTCTCCCCCCAGCATTATTTCTCCATGATCTATTGTTTATAGAAAGCCAGGAAGGAAGTCTAAAAAATGAATTTTCAGTGCAAAATTTCACCCAGGTCTTCTGCCTGTTCCATGGGGGTTTGAAACACTAAATACCATGGTGCTCCAGGTATTTTCTTTCTGTAACAGGGCGGTGTTCTAATTCCCACTTTGGTCATCAATGTTATTAACTCTCTGAATGCAAAAAACCAGGCTCGGAGTGGCCAGTGGGGAAGAGAATTAACTCATTCCTTCCTGTTTGTCCTGGCCAGGTACCAGTGTGGACATCAGTCCACGACTGGGCTGCTCTGTCCATGGTTCCCCCAAATGGCAGGAGAGGGGAGAGAAAGCCTGTGTTTCTCCAGGGATCTGCCCTCCCTCAACCTCTCACATTCCAGGATCTGGGGAGGACACCACTGATAGTGTCCCCAGGACCAGCCAGGTCCCAGCCACCCGCAGGGCACCACAACCTCCCAGCAGGAGCTCTGGTGCAGTCGGCTGCTGAACTCACTTTGCCACGACCGTGTTTATGTGGGTCCGCACCAGCCCCAAGTATTGATCAATCTGCGCCTGCAAAGAGCAAGAGGAGACCAAGTCAACGAGGCAACAGTGAGGCAGAGCCATCCAGACACCCCAAAAGCAGAGTGCAGACAGACCTACCTGGTACTTGTCATATACAACGGGGAGAGTAAACATAGACACCACAGCTGAGGAGAAAAAGAGCACAGTGTTATGTTCCTGCGGATCAGATTCCTCCAGAGGAGAGACCTACTTCAGTGGCAAACACATTACCTTGCCACTTGGTCAGCTGATCCACCAGGGAGCTTTGCATTAAAAATGCACTTTGCTCAAGCCCCCAAATATGGAATTCCCCATTGCTCTGGGACTGGGAGCTGCAAAACCATAAACTGCAAAGTAGCTCTAGCAGGAGGGACAGCGTAATAGAACAGTGACTATTTACTAGGAAGGGAAATAAATGTTGGTGGTTTCACTGAGGGGAAGGCATGCCAGGGATAGGCTGTTTTGTCTAAGTCGAAATCGAGAGGGAGTTCAAGTTAAAAACAGACTTTTAAAAGAAATGTTGATTTTTACCCATTATCAGAAGAGTCAGGCCATTGAAGAGGGCTCCCACGTATGTCAGCAGCCACATTAGTACTGCAAACTAAATTAAAGACGGATCATTACATCACCTCCAGTGTCAGCATAACAAGAAATTAGTTTGCTTAACTAGCTAACATAACAGCACATTAGCCTTTTTTAATGGGGGGGTGATTAAGTAAGGCACATTAGGAACTAGGTAGTTTTTCTAGGTGTATAAACCCCATTCTCCGTTCTGCTTCTCACCCTCTCAGCTAAGCTTTCATGTCTATTTAGGGCTTAAATTGCACCCATGTAGGGCTCTGCACTGGGAATGGCATAGGCAGATTTCTGCATCCAATTTTTATGATGGCAGGGGTCACCCCAAACAGGTTAACCAGAGCCCTGAAGTGATAATCCCAGGGACTGACAACACTTGAGGCTGAGAGATGGGTACATTTTCCTAAAATTCTTTACTAATTTAGGAGCCTAACCCATGTCTGCTCTCCTAATGATCTTCTCTTTGCTCTAAAGGACACCTGCTTGAGTGTAAGGCTAAAAATCAATAATTATTTCAGCAGGGAGTGAGAAAAGACCTTCATCCATAGCAGGAAATGCCACCAGTAGAGGAAATCCAGATTAACAGAGGAGAACATTATTTTATAGCAAAGCAATAGAAAGCAGGGATGCTTCTACAACTGACGTGGAGCTAAGCTGGTTCTGCAAATTTATCTTATTGCCTATCAATACATTCAAATGCAGAGTGCCAAACCTCTGAAGTGCTGGAAACAAGCAGTTTTAAAATCAAAAAGCAGAGCAACTTTCATATTTAGAGCTACACAAAACTAGGTTTCATGACAACCCTGTCAACATGGGAAGCAGCTCTTTGAAATGTAGATTGATCCTCTAGAGAGGGGTTAAAAATATTTAAAGCCATCTTACTTTTAAAGAATCCACGAGGTCCTGAACGAGAAAGAGTCTCCTCAGCTCTTTGACTGTGCTGTTGACATATAGCTGGAGACAATCTGTGTATTTCTGGATCTGGTCCTGTGAAAGATTCATCTCCATCTCCAAGTAGGCTCTGCCAGAAACACAGGTCCTGTTACAAATCCAGGAAGTTTCCCCTGCTGTTCACGCTCGTACCCATCCACCCCACCTTTCCCTCCTTCCCAGAGCTCATTTCTGTATGCTGGAGCAGCTTGTTCCCCTCCCTGCAGGCACAGGGCCACCAGCACACCCTCCTCACCTTGCATGACCCACCTCCCTGGGTGATGGCTGAGCTGGGGCTGTTTGCCTCCAGCCTCACCCTCTTCCCAGAGAGAGCCTGGTCCTGGTGGGATTTCTCTCTTGACCTCATCCAAAGGGGGATACAAATCTGGCCTGGGAGGTTTCCCTACAAATTTCTGTGCTGTTCTCTGAGCTACTCCCCCATCCTGAGTGGCAGCTCAGAACCGACCCAAGTGAAGTGGAAGGAGCGGTACCCCAACAAGACTCTTTTTCTGTGTGTGTTTGCAAACCACACCAGTTCCACCATACCAGTTCCGTGACCTGGTTTGCTAACTGGTTGGCACAGCACAGGAGAAAGGACCACTGTTCTCGTGGAGCAAACCCCCCAGACCCTGTGGAGAGTGGACAGTGCATTGGCACTTAGATGTTGGGTGGCTGGAGAAAAGATATAGATAGTTTCCTTCTATGCCCAATAGATTGTGCCCAGAAAAATGCTCTTTTTGCTTGCAGGTAAGCTGTATTATCACTAGCTGTAATGAAACTCTTTTCTGTTTGCTTAACATTTCCTGTATCTTTTTGAGAAAAAAACCCCACATCTCAGAGGATGACGATTTTTGTGGTGTTTTGTTTTTCTCTCCAGGATCTAAGCCGATAGAGCCTTACAAATTTTGAGACGCTGCGGAACAGAAAATATTATTATTTCCTGCTTTATGAGCAAGAAGAGAATTTCATCCAGCACAAAAGTGGCGCCTGGGCATCACTACAAAGCCACTCACTTGAAGGGGTGGCCCTCGTCCGTCTTCTGCACAGCCTGTAGGACCGATTTGTAGATTCTGAAGCTGATGGTGGCCGAGAGGCCGGCCAGGGCCAGGTAGGCCACGACGCTGACGACGCTGAACTGGGTCAGGGAGAAAAGCAGCAACAGGAGGCTGCCGAACACGATTCCTGTCTGCTTGATGTCGCGCCAGTACAACAGGTCGATAGCTGGGGGGAGAAGACCAAATTGTTAAAGGCGGGAACTAGAAAGGCATCGAGGGCGGCCACCGTGGCCACTGTGACCCTCGGACTCCTTGCAGGAGGGCGAGGGGAGCAGTGATGCTCCTGCTCACAGCAGCATCAACAGGAGCTCCTCAGCAGGAGCAGTGAAGGGACTTGAGCGACGCGCTGAGGAAATTACAACTGATGACCTACTTGAAATCCTTGTTTTCCTTGTGCCTGTGCCTGGGTTAGATAAGATGGATGAATATCTCCAACTGCAGCACGGTGGGTGGGTCTCCTGCAGCAGCAAGGCAAGTGCAAGCTGGGGTTTGTGTTGTTGCTAGGGCCGTATGGAAGATTGCAACCTTCCTTGCATTTACTCAGCCTGAAACTTCCAAATTTTTATTTCTTTTTCCGCAAGTTCAAATGCCAAATGCTTGATCAAAGTGTTTTCCAGTTTTGATTGTTTATAAATGAGTGAGAAAGTTCGGGGCTAGCCACTATAAACCCCTTTCTCATTCAAAGTTTTGACAATTTAATTTCGTTATTTCATAAGTTCTGAGAAAGGGAAAGACTCTTGGCTTTACCACTGCTTAACAGTTTCATGAGTAGGAAACCATTTTTCAGGTAAGGCCTTCAAATACAGAATAAATCTCTCTTGCTACACAATCCAACCATCTCAGAAATACTAAAAAGAAAAAAAGAAAAAAAAAAAAAGCTTTCTGCTTGTTATATAACTTCCCCCATCCACAGGAGGTGCTGGTTAGAACAAAACAAGTGCGTAAGACCCTTTTCAACTAGTACATTTTTACATTTGTTAAGCAGTTAATTTTTACAGTGTTTTTCACCCACTTTGTATAGTTTATTCCAACTTCTCCAGCAAAAAATTTTAACATGGGAGACAGCCACTAAAAAAGCAAAATTTAATGAAAGGATTGTGGAATATCCAGTCCACAAAGGTGAATTTAATCTGTTTACACCCACAACCCGTTTCTGAGAGGACTCATCATCCAGCCAGAGAACGTGCTCATGACAATCTAAACAAAACAGCTTTAATTTCACACACTGCACAAGTCCTCAAGAACAGCTTGAACACACCACCAGCCAAACAGATTTGAGAGATGCCACTTGTCAAATCACTCTGAACAAAGAGTAAATTCAGGAAAACTGCAATCTGTCAGGAAAAAAGCAAAGAAGTCACCGATACTAAAAGAAACAAAATTAATCCAGCCTCCTAGTCCTTGCCATCTAATCTCCAAAAATTGTGAGTCACCACGGCGTGTTTGCCTTGAGTCAATGAGTTATATTACTCATTACTATTACACGCATTAGCGTTGCTTTACAGTGGTGGGCTTGAATGCAAAAATTGGTGTTGTATTACTGAGCTCTCTTCTCTTCGTGCATCATTCACACCCAACTATATTCTCCATGAATGCACACTCTATAAGAACCTCTTACTATTTTTAAGCATTGAGCACCAGAGCTGTGACCATGAGCACACACGACTGGATCCTATGGGCTGCATGGAAGCCACGGGACAAGGGACCTTGGTGCCTGTTTTGGGGTCCTGGGTGCTGACTCCACAAAACAGGGACCAGTCTTTTACAGATATATGCCCATGTCTGCTTCCTGCAGAAACCCTGGGGCAGGGAGTGGGGAATGTTCCAAAATGCAGTTGCAGCATTGTCAGAGCACCTGTATGAGGAGGTTTAGCAGCAGACACAGCTGTACCGCAGGACCCAGCTGGAGCTCCACAGATTGCTCACAGTGATGAGGTGACGGAGCTTGCGACTCCACCCTTGCAAACCGTCCTCACAAAATGGCATCCAGAACACGAATGTGCAGGTCTGGCCATTTTTCATATTCTTTTTCAGTAAAGGTGCTGCAAAATCCTGCAGCACAGTGACTGGGTGCTTTCACCAGCATTTGGACAGGAGGTATTATATTTTCTGTGAGAGTGTTGAGGCCCTGGCACAGGTTGCCCAGAGAAGCTGTGGCTGCCCCATCCCTGGAAGTGTCCAAGACCAGGTTGGATGGGGCTTGGCACAAATGGAAGTTGTCCCTGCCCATGGCAGGAGGGTTGGAATGAGATGATCTTTAAAGTCCCTTCCAACCCAAACAATTCTATGATTCTGTGATTACTCACAAGCTGATATTTTTTGTGCTCAAAAATTACTCTGTCAGAGGACAGTACTGGAAATTTATGCAAATCTGACTTTGAGATACTTAAGTTTTCTATCACACAAACCCTCAACATTAAATTAAATAAGCCCAAGTGAGCTGGTGTATGTGGCATATCATCTGCTGATGACAGAAAAAGGACACATACCAGGGGAAAACACTCCCTGGGACATGGGCAGTAGAGAGGCAAACAAATTAGAGCTGAGCCAAAAAATACAAACCCGACTTCAACAGAGTTCCCTGAGTCAATCCAAATTAATTAGAAGATCCAAAATGAGCAACTAAGCCTTTTTCTTCCGATGATCTTCCAACCCATACTCCTGCAGACTGGCAGTGGGCTGCATTCTCATGCAGAGAGATGCCAAACTGCATTTTCTCATTCCCCTCAAACAGGAAGATGCTGAGTTACTCCAGACAGGCTCGACCAGGTATGTGTATATCCTGAAAGTTGTCTGTTCCTGCCATGGAATGACTGGGATATTTACTCAGCTGTATCAGGCAAGGAAAGGATCACAGAGATGGGCAGAGGCCAAGTGACACAGTTCTGGGGACGTGCATGCACAAGGGAGGAGATGAAAAGCATCTGGCCTCTTTCTCCAGCCAAAGGAGACCTGGAAGAGAGGGATCCTGTGTCTTTTAGACCGGAGGCAAATATTCCCATGTGCATGCAAAAAAAAAAAGTGCCAACTGCTAGCTGGAAGATCTCAGCACAGAAAAGGGAGATACGAGTTGAATGATTTTTACATGGCTCTCCCAGTGCCCGAGTCCAGCCTGGGAACACAATCTCCCCCACCATGGCCTGCCAGATCTGTCAGGATTTTCAAGGGCAGGAAGCACATCTGCCTTCTCCTCATCTCCCTCGAAGGGATAGGGAGCTGCAGCACTGCTGCCCTGTCCAGCTGTTCGGGTGGGACTTGCTGCTCCTGCAGCCATTCCTCCTCCTCTCCCTTATGGAGAAGGGGCTGAGCCAAACCTCTTTGCAAAAGATGATACAGGAGGGACGTGAACCTCACAGCTCCTTGGGCAGGGAAGGGGGAGAAGGAGAATCCAGAACTAGAAATCAGTGGAGACTAGGGGAGAATTTGGCTGACAGGCCGCAGGGATTTGAGCTGTATCGGTTCCTCTGGAATTTAGATGCTGCTAAAAACACCTGAACTACACCTGTCAGAGCCATGTTTTCTCCTTCAGTTGCAGCTTCAGTCACTTCAAAGGCTTTTTACGTTATTGGAATGGAATGGGAGAGAATAGAATAGAATAGAATAGAATAGAATAGAATAGAATAGAATAGAATAGAATAGAATAGAATGGGAGAGGAGAGGAGAGGAGAGGAGAGGAGAGGAGAGACTGACTATTTAATTCGGGAGGCACCTACAACCATCACCTGCTCTAACAGCCTGATCAATTCAGGGCTGACCAAAAGCTACAGAACGTTGTTGAGGGCATTTTTCAAATGCCTCTGAAACACTGACAGGTTTGGGGCACTGACCATCTCTCAAGAAGCTTGTTCCAGGGTTTTACCACCCTCTTGGTAAAGAAATGCTTCCTTGCTGAGACAGCAGTCAAACACACTTTTGTCCTACATTTCCTTACGTAAAAAAACCTCCCTTAAAAGCAGGCAGAGGTGCTCTGGGTGAAGAATGCACCAGCTGGGATCCTTTGCCTGGCTTCCTCAGAGTGCCATTTTCTCCTGTAACCATTTACACCAGAGCCAAAATACCTGTCACATCAGTGTCTGGTGCTGTAAATAGAGACCAAGGGGCAAAGGAATAAGAAATTTTCTCCTTGACCATCAGGTCAGTCCAGCCTTGCATCAACCCTCCTCACACCCTTTCTTTTTTACTCTAAACAGGAATGAAAATGAAAGATGAGGTCATCCACCACATTTATATGTCTGCTTTAGGTTTTATCTCAGCCTACATTCATGTAAAACCGATTAAGACACCAAACAACTCCTCCCAAACACTCTCTGACCCCATGGGTTTAATGCCTTTCAAGAGGTCACTAAATATGACCGGTAGCCTGAGCCTTTGCTGGAGGGCAGCTGCCTGTTCCTGCCAGCACCCCTTCCTTGGCATACTGAAGAGACAACAGCCAGGCTCAGAGCAGCCTCCCCAGCACATGGGGACACAGTGGGAATGAGGATGACAGGGCCAGGAGCCGAGCTGGAACTGCAGCTTTCACACACACACTCCTCTGCAGAGCCACTCGCCAGCACGTGCTGGCCCCACGCTTGGCCAGGCTGAGACAGTTTCCAGCCCAGCTCTAAGGTGGGTACAGCATTCCCCAGGTAAGTTAAAGGACAGAGGATCCCTCACAGCACGAATTAACCACATAATAATTAAGTGCTTTGGTCAATCAGAAGGGAAAGAATAAAAGGTCCTAGTGTGGTGCAGGGTCCTGCGAGCGCCGGGCGTTTTACTGGGACGGGGTGTGTGTGTGTGTGTGTGTGCACGGTGCTGCCCAGACCCCACCACAATGGCACAATTCTGGGCAATGCACGCTGAATATTCATGAGGCAGGAGGCTGGTGCCACGTGAGGCTGTCGATGTGTGATGTGCATGCAATTGGACAGGGGCTCAGTCTGTTTGGCTGAGCAAGATCCACCTCCGAGAGCCAAAACGCCAACTTCAAACCACCCAGTTTGCAGCGAGGATTTGCAAAAAGGGTTTGGGCACTAAACTCAGCCTTGGCTTCACTTGAGGGCTGGGCTCCTTCTGTTTTGAAATTCACTACTGTAAAATCCTGACCATGCCCATTAACATGCAGAAGCAGTTCAGCTGTAGCTTTCCATGATCTCCCTTCAGCCTCCTGGAAGGAGGGAAGCAACATCACTCACTTTGCACTCTTTACAGTACAACTCACCAGAGGTCTGAGTCATTTGTGGAGGTATAAAAGGACTCTGGGTTTTGCCAGAGCTGCCTCAGACTCAAGACTATTTCCATTTATTAAGGAAGACTTACCAGCCATCTTTAAGACAGCAGCGCTGCAGGTCACTGCCACTCCCTTTGAAGAATTTTTCTGCAGAAGCGTGTGTGATGAGCTCTTTATCTGCAAGTATCGCCTGCTTGTGCTTTTTGACTCACAGCAGAACTTGCAAAATGTTACTCAAGTAGTCTCCTAGTTGAAAAGATTTTTCAAGGGTGCCAAAACAGTGCTTTAAAGCCATACTTTATGGCAGAACCTCATCTGACTAAACTAATGGGATCCCACACTTGGGGCCAACTCCCAGACTAGCAAAGGTGAACTCTATGGTACAAGAAACCACCTGTTAATATGAACAGCTGGCAAATACCCATGTTTGTGGGGCAAGCTAAAATTAACCCCACAAATGTAAGAAGCAGCAGCAGCAGGCAGTGCTTGTGCCAGCAAGGAATGGCTCCCTAGTGCCTGAAAGCTCTCGCAGCTCTTACCGTGGCTTGCAGCAGAAAATCTTTCTGCTCCTCAGTATTTGGTGTCAAAAAAGCCAGAAGACAGATGTGGGGGCTGGAAAGGGCAGTGACAAGGTGGACTAATCAATAATGATCCTGAATTGATTCGTGTTAGGACTTGGAAACACAAGGGCTGGGCTTTGGGGGTTTACGTGGTCCCCAGAAGCCTCGTGGTGTGGGGCAGCTGCAGGCCCAGCCTCCTGAGCAGAGATCCGAGAGGGAGAATAGAGGATCCAAACCAACTTGTAGCTAAAATGTCCTGCTGCATGGTTATGTTTTCCAAAAATAATTTTGAGGGAAAAACGGGGATCTTTCCATTCTATGTCTCAAAGAAAGCATTTTAGTATGAAAATGAATGATAGACCAAGCAGAGACTGGACAATTTAAATCTTCTACAGCTTCTCCTCTGAAAATCTCTCTTCTCTCCTTTTGACTTTGCAAGTTTTTTCTCTACTGCAACAACTGTGTGAAAAATGATCATGCATCAAGCAGGATTTCCATGGAAGTTAGTACGAAAAGTGTAAGCAAACCCCTGGTATCCAGCCTTCAAATGAGGCCCATGGGCCTTGATGATTATATAAAAGGTTGTATGCTCTTTAGTACACTACTAACACCCTTGGAAGTGTTCAAGCTGCCCTCCCCAGCATGGAGGTATCACCAGGCCTCCTGAGGAGGTAAAATCAATGGGTTGTACAGCTTCCCTCCCTGTCTAGTAATAGCTTTTAAGAGAAGTGAGAAGAACCTCTCTGTACACCACAGCCTTTATTTCTGTACACAGTGTAATGTTACAACTTCATAAATATAAATGACTTCATAAGGCATTTCTCAGACCTTCTGGGAGTGAAAAGATCAGGAAACACAATTTAAGAAGAACAATCTTGTTCATAGCATTGTCACAAAAGCATTTGACAACAAATATGACAATGCTGTAGGTTTTGGAGTAAAAATAAGTACTGCTCGCACTCAAAGCAAGCGCAGTTTGCAGCTTTAACCACAGGACAGCCTTTCCCTCTCCTCTCCAGTGAAGAATCCAATGTGGACATTGCTTCCCTCTCCATAACAGATTTGATTCTAATGTAATACAGATGGATACACAGTTTAATAAGCAGTCTGCTGCCTTCAGGAGACTGCTGTGATGAACAGCAGAGCCAAGACAGAGTATCTGTGCTGTTTCATGGGGCATATCTCCTGATCCTTCATCTCCAGCCTTGAGGAATCTCTCCGTACCTCTACCTCTTGTACACACTCTGACCATTAACTTCCTCTCCTCAGTTCAGTTTATATCTTTGTCATCCACCTGTTTCAAGACTTAACTTGAAAGTTCAGACCTTGGTCCCCAGAGTCTAATGAGAGGAGACCTGGAACAAGAACAGGATCGGGGAAAAGGAAAACCTTGATACAGGATGCCCTTCATGTTATATCCTGCAACATCTTCAAGATCAAGATGTGAGCAAAAAAGTATTGACTGATTGCCTCATGTGAGGCACCAGAGCAGGCTTGGGTAGACAGAGGAGGATTGGCAGTAAAAGAGGATTGCCAGCAAAAAATCAATCCTACAACCACGACACATACAAGTCTATTGTAGCGTTTATTATTATTAATTATTATGTGATTGGTGCCTCTATTAATGATTACGCTGTTGTTATTTTCATTTTCGCGTGAGAGATGCTTTAAGACCAGGATTGAGCACAGCAGCAGGAGAAACACACAACTCCTGCTCATCAAACTGTATCACTGCCTGCCTTGGCCAGTTTCTGTGAAGGATGTTGTGGCTCTCACCTTAAGTGGGCAGAAACCAAGGAGACCAAGCAGAGTCCCTGAATGCAGTCTCTGAGTGCACATAATGCTATGGAAATGTTAAGATTTTCCCGAGATGCTCCTGGACCAAAGGAATAAACCTAAACTCTCTCTTAAACTCTATCCAAACATTCAAAAATCTGCAGATTTTCAAAATGAGTGGTTCAGAACTATGTAATTTATAATTAAAAATGTCGAGAAAGTATCCCTTCTGATATCAAAAAAACCTCAGCAGAACTCACTTTCCAGACACCTAATGAAAGCAAAAGCAGCCCTCCAATACTGCCTTCAACTATTGCCCTACCATCACCCTCTTGATGGAGTTTAATCCTCAGGGAATACCTTAAAATACTCTTACTTTGGGATAATTTTCACCTTGTTCTGGTAGTGAAAGGATATTGTCCATCAGTTCTTAAAAGACCTGGCTCTGAGCAACCTGGTCTGGTAGAAGGTGTCCCTGGCCATGGAATGGGGGTTGGAACTGGATGATCTTTGAGGTCCCTTTCATTCCAAACCATTCTGTGATTCTGTGCTGGCACAGCAGGTGTGCAGAGCACGTTTTCTCACTGATTATTTTTTGCCATCACCAGGAATGTGCTGGAAGAAGAATTGATACAATTTCTGCATCAGTGACAAAAAAAAAAAAAAAAGACAGCAAATCTGAAAGTGGTAAACTATCTTGACAAATTTCCTTCAAACTTCACAGGAAATCACCTGTGAAATTAGGAAATAAACTCCCCATAAGCTGGTCTAGTTTTACAAAACTATTAGCTAAATTGGTTACAGCAGGTGATGACTTGGTTCCAAGGTTTTAGCCCTACCAAGATCCAACATAAGAACCAAATACTGGGCCAGATCTTTATCAAGCGGATCCCAGCTGAGAGATCAGGCCACAATATTTTCAGGAAAGCACTGAAGGCACCAACTGGCTGAAGTTATATTCTCATTATAAAGCTGTAATTAGACTTCGCAGCTGTCAATAAGATTACAGATTAACAGCATGCAACCACATTATTGCCATCGAAATTCTTTATCAATCTTAAAGTGAGGAACATCGCCATGAACAGTTGCTGCATCACCCTTTGGAAACCAGTGGATATATCAATCAAGTAAGGAAGCTGGCTCTCTGAAAACAGCTGCCAAGGAAATGATAATCAATAACTGCAGTCCCAGCAGAGTTATGTCAACTAGATGGATTTGACCAAGTCTGCAGTCCTTTTCCACATTGTTCTAATTATAATGTGGAAAATATTTAGGATCATTTCTATGAATGGCTCATGGGCCTGTGTCTCTGGATCTTTACATTTTTCTTTTTTAACAAGTCTTGCAGAAGGTTGAAGCTGCAGGAGCAAGCCTGACACTTCCGACCAGCCAAGAGCTGGCATGTAGAAGGAAGAGTGGAAAAGGGAATATTCATGAGGACCAGTGTACTGACATCAAATAACTCCACTGAGCTGGGGTGCAAACTTGGGCACTGATCTCTTCTCTCTGGTGACCAGTGACAGGATCTGAGGGAATGGCTGGAGCTGTGTCAGGGGAGGTTTAGGTTGGATATTAGGATAGGGTTCTCACCCAGAGGGTGGATGGACACTGGAACAGGCTCCCCAGGACAGCGGTCACAGCACCACACCTGACAGAGTTCAAGGAGTGTTTGGACAATGCTCTCAAGCACAAGGTGGGATTGTTGGGATGTCCAAGAAATTGGACTTTGATGAAAACAGTGGGTCCCTTCCAACTCAGCATATTCTATGGTTCTATGTCCTTCCAAATCCAGAGAAACCTCTCTAGCAGGGCATGAACCTGTGTCCTGCTGAGCTGAGCCAAGTCCCTGGGGAAGGCACAAGGACCTGCTCCTCCACCTGAAGCTGGAGGCTGCCCTCGCCCAGCAGCTCCTAACGGGTAGCTGCGCACTCCGTCACACACTCGTGTCACACACACGGCTGGCACTGGCCATAGGCTGCTCCTCCAAGGCTCACAGCCACCAGAACACCCAGGCGGGGACATTTCTCCTCACACTCATGCATTATGCATGGCTCCATCCCAGCCTGCTTCAAATGCATCACCTTCCAGTGCGGACATGACTTGGGCGTGGAAGTGGCTGCAATTCCCCAAAGCCACCCATGTTAATGTTTTGAATGAAGCAGAAGCCCAGCAGGGGTGAATTACTGTCCTGTTCACCCAAGGGCTGGATCACGATCTGCCTTTGCTCTAATCCTGCTGTACCTGCAGGATGGGCAGGTAAAAAACAATATTTCTAAATGTGTGCAGCAGCAGCTGTTGATTCACTGCGAGGGAAATAACAGTAGCTCGACTGAGTGGGGCAAAGTCAAAGCTTCATCAAGAGTCTCTGCAGCTTCTCATGATCCCCACCCAATTTGACACCAATTACAAGTACTACATGATCAATTCAACGATACAGTTAGTTGCAGGCTTGGTTGTTTAGTAATCAAAGCTTTTGTTAACCTCATTGTTGTATCTCCATAATTTCAGTAAAAATATGTTCTGTATTTACTGAGGTTTCTCTCTGCATCTGTTACACTCACAGACACATTCCAGACTTTTCAGGGAGGAACCACAATTCCATTGACAATTAAGATGGCAAAATTATACAACTCTAGATTTGCACAGAACTGATATTCCAGGTTGAGACAGAGACAACATGAATAATAGATATTAGAGGAATCAATGAATCGTCTTTAGTCTTCATTCTTCTGAATTTTAAATTTCCTCTATTTTATCTGGGACTGATCAAAGAATTTTGATGACAGAAATAATATTCTATGGCTATTTCATGTTTTCTGCAGGATCATTTTGAAATCACAAAGCACCACCTAAGGAAGAGAAAAAAATATGCAAATGCTGTGGAAGTGAGGCAAGTGATTTATTTTAACTGCGTTCATTTTTTCAGACCTGGGATTTCTTTTCAAATCAGCATGGGACATATTGTGTCATTCAGTTTTCATCAAATCTACCTCACTTTCAAAAAGGAAAGCACTAAAGCAGAGAAACCCCACTATTATTATTAATTAAATAGTAGCAGCATGCCCTTCGTTATTCCCCTTTTTAAATTTTTCTTTTTTCTGATAAAGAAGGAAAATACTCAGATTGGTCCTAAATACAGGTGGTTCAGCAGTCTGACTCAGCAAATCAATGTTTTTATAAGAATCAGCAAAATATCGAGCATTTTTGAAGAAAAACCCAAACCCAAACCCCACCCTATGAAGAAGTTTATCTGCAAAGCTCAGATGAAAAGACCCTGAAGTTTGGTTGTCACTCTCCTACATAAGCTTAATGAACCCCACGAATGTATGGAAAACCCTTGCCCTTCATTTCAGTGTGGAAAGCCGGAGCTGCTGGAGCCTGGCACTTAACAGGTGCATCTGTTTACTTTCCAGCTACTCATCTTCATTAAAAAATCCTCAGTCCCTAAATACAATTAGATGCTGAATTGAGATCGCAAAAATATCAAGCTCCCTAGAGACGAGCGTCTGAAACGTCTCCCCATGCCCACCCCTCCCCAAAAAGCACTTTCGGAAGGTTTTCCAGCTTCTGTTGCATCGAGCTGCGTTTATCAAACTACGTCTGCAAGCATCCTTGGACCCTTTAATGAGATGGTGCTATGGAGTAATCTCTCTCCCAGGGACCCTACTGGGAGCCTCAGCATCATGGACTGACTATTCAGCAGTAAACACGCACCTTAAAATTAAAAAATACATCCAAACAAAGCCTGCCCGAAGCAGCCCCAGCCCGCCTGGCAGGATCAGCCGCGAGCTTTTCTCCCTCTAATCTGCCCACCGAGCAGCGTCACAGAGACTGTCTTTTATCAAAACAAAGGCTGGATGCTGGCGGGGAAGTGTGAAGCCGACTAAAAATGGCTGAAAAGCTGTCCAAGGCACCCGGGAAGGTGGCCAGCCCCACCCAGCGCAGACACCGACCCGCTCAAAATACGCTGAAAATCAGCCCAAAAGGGAGATGCCATTGTTCCCTTCGCCTACGCGGCAGCGAGACAACATCACCGCAATATTTTACCCCCGAACGAGTTCTCGGGAGCATAATGAAAGGATTAACTCTTGGTTTTTTTTTTTTAAAGCAATCTTAGAGCAAAGTAGGAAGCGGGGGGCCATCCCGCGGTGCCCCGGCGCTGTCGCCCTCCTCGCCGAAGCTGCGTTTTCTTTGTGTGACACAAGGCTAAGCCCGGCTCTGGGTGTGTCCGTGGGCAGGAGGCACCCAGGAGCCCAACGCCACCACCTCCAACCCTCGCCAGCCCCAGCGGGCACCAACGCACCGTCACCCGGCTTCCCTAAAGCCCGAAAGGTAGGAAATCATGCCAGCGATATCCCGACGGAGAGAGTCGAGGATGAGGAATGACGCCGCTAACGGCAAGGGCGGATGCTTTGGGAATGAGCCGTGAGGTGGGAAGGGAGGACCTGTATCCTGGATGCTTTCAGGGTGAGACACCTGGGGATGGGAGAAACGCATGCCAAGAACAGAAATAAGGGCTTTTTATCTTTTCCTTCTTAAATTACCCCCAAAGAAAAGCTTCGCCGGGAGGGAGAGGAAACAGCATGCAAAGGCCCACAGGTGAACAATGCAAAAATGGATGGATCCTGCCTTTGCCTCCTCTGCCATGCAGTCCTCCTAGCATGCAACACTAGAACAGATATAATACCCTGACATTTCCAGTTGCTCCAAAGACAGTCCATCTTGGTGGAATCGGCACTGGCTTGCATCTCGGAGAGCTGGGGGATTGCCGGTCCTTTCGTCGGAGGCACTGCGTTACCAGTCAGGCATTCCCGAGCATGGGTGGGTTAGTGGGTATCGCTCCCGTCTCCCCGCTCGGCTCCGGACTGATGCTGTAAGCAGCACAGGCGGAGGGGGAGGGCATATTGTACGCGCTGCGGTCTCCACTGCAGCAAATCAGCAGTGTGATGTGGTTGCCCTAGGGAGCAGGCTCCTTTGAAAAGGGGATGCAGTCCCTTTTCAAATCAAAAGCTTGCGCTCGGGCGGCTTAGCCTCCTAAGCCATGGAAATGGTTAAGGCAACCTGATGGCAAAGAAATAAAAACAAATTGGGTGTGGGCGGGGTTGGGGGGGGGGCGATGGGGGGTGAGCAGTGTTTCCTATGTGTCTCTTCGGTTGTGACTGTTCGTGTTCCAGAAATTTCTTGACAGTGATGGAATCTGGTGNTTTTTCCCCAAACCCTACGGGCACGGGGTAACCCGTGTGGCCCCCCATGCCAAGCCCTGCCACACCAGGGTGCAGAGGAGTCCCAGCTGCACCCAGGTTTGGGTGTGCAGGGAACGAGTGCCGCCTCCTCCCGCTGCCCAAAATGCTGCATAAACCAGGATTTGAGGTGTAAGAGTGCAGAAATACAGGACAGTTGGTGAAAGGCCCACTAATAGCTGAATTTTAACATGGGCCCCAACACTCCTGCTCCAGCAGGACACGCCTCTGCCTCAGTTTCCCCATCCATAAACTGCTATGAATAGCCTCACAGAGACATCATAACCATGCAGTGGTCATACTTGGCAAACACTGGGAAAGAAAATNGTTTTTTTTTTTTTTTTTTTTTTTCCTTTTTTTTTTTTTTTTTTGGGTGAAGGCCGAATTACACACAACCCCTCCGGGTTTTGATGCCTCCCCCTCCTCTGCCCAGCTGGGTGGGGTCGGGGAGCAGGCAGATAAAAAAAACAAGGTCAGGATCCAAGCCCTACAGAGCAACCCCTATTTTGCCTTTTTTTTTTTTTTTCCCCAAACCCTACGGGCACGGGGGAACCCGTTCGCCCCCCC
>VZTD01002407.1:0-101508 GCA_013397725.1 Rhagologus leucostigma | reverse complement strand
GTCCCAGCTGCACCCAGGTTTGGGTGTGCAGGGAACGAGTGCCGCCTCCTCCCGCTGCCCAAAATGCTGCATAAACCAGGATTTGAGGTGTAAGAGTGCAGAAATACAGGACAGTTGGTGAAAGGCCCACTAATAGCTGAATTTTAACATGGGCCCCAACACTCCTGCTCCAGCAGGACACGCCTCTGCCTCAGTTTCCCCATCCATAAACTGCTATGAATAGCCTCACAGAGACATCATAACCATGCAGTGGTCATACTTGGCAAACACTGGGAAAGAAAATCCTTTGCCACTCAACCTGTTCACATTTTCAGATTTTGGGGTGGCTAGTAATATTAAGAAACTCCCCAAAAAGTCATCCCATTTCACTGAAGAGTGACCTGAGATACAGTATATCAGACTATGTCCAGTCATTTTGGGCAGAATGACCCCAGCTGGGGACCTCTCAGCTCTGGGGCTGGATTTAAACCTTCAGATCACGACAGTTCACGAAATCATTTCACTTTAACTGTGTTTTACTGAATTTTGCTTTTTTACGTGGAAACAGACACCAACACAGACACAGTGGGTCATGTACCCATCAGCATGGGGATTAAGAGTTTGAGCCCCTCTGCTCTTTTGGCTCCAAAAATAAAAGGTCTTTAATACCTGAGTTAACAGATATCTCCTCCAACTGGCAGTAGTAGGTCACTTATCCTCCCCTCAGGTAACTCATAGAAGAAAGCCAAAATTTAAGGAGATTCACCATAGTATTATCTTACTTTTTACCTAGGAACCTCTGCTGGGATTACAGAGGACAACATCACGAAATCATGTTTCTAAACCATCCCTGAGATCCCCAAAACCACTTGCTTAAGCTTGAACCCAGCACCTTCATTCCCCTAACAGGCAAATCATTAACTAATTGGGGCAGAACTGGCTTCTACTGTCATTGCATACAGTAAGATTAAACTATCTACAATGTTACAAACCTGGCTTTTGTGTTCTTCCTGGCTTTGTTAAAAAAAAAAAAAAAAAAGGAGGAAAGAGGTTGGCAAGGGTTGATTTCTAAACACGGACTCATTGGTTTAGACCCTTTGCAAGAGCAGAAAATATCCCTGTTGATACATTTTGCCCTGCAAACTCTTTGCAGCTCTGCGATGGGGTTTCCAAGACCAAGCCATAATATGAAGTATTTACAAGCAGTGTGTATAAAACAGAGACATAACTCACATAAAACTTCTACATCCTTGTCCCTGGAATAGCCATAGACACCCCAAACATAGTGCATAGGTGAAATTCATGGCTACTGGGCACGTACCACCAGGAACACAGCAGTGAGAAGGCAAAAGATCTCTGTTTGGTCTCACTGTAACCCACATTTCTCAGTCAAGTATGAAGAACAAATTCCCTTTGGACAGAAGAGTGGTCCATGTACAGTTAATATCCTGCTAATGATTTCTCCTTGCCTGTACTGTTGGTAAGAATTTTTCTTGCCTCAGACTTCATGTCTTCATTTCCTCTGCCAGGCTACCAAAATGAACCACAGCATCAGGCTTCCTGTTTAAATTCTTACTCCCCTTTGGAAAAGTGTCTCTTCAGACCTGGCCCATATGATTGGACTCTCCCACACTACTTCCAGAACTATTTTAATCCACAGGCACCAGAACCCATCGCTTTACCAGCAGTAACAAGAACACTGCATTTGTGTCAGAAACAGAACTGAACTGGAACAGTGAGATGAACACACTCAGAAAACGCACATGGGCTAAGAAGGGCTTCCAGTGTGCACTCACTTGTCCCAGGACCTGAGGCAGGTGGGGGACAGAAGCAACTCTATGTGTGACTACAGAAATTGCACAAAATCCCAATCAGCGCTGGGTGGATCCAGGGCTAAAACGGCCATTGATAAAAAATGCATTTCCACAATGAGATTTTAAATTATGCGTTCAGTAAGTAGTGAGCCAGAATTAGGACTAAGCACTTGGCCATCAGTCTTGAGATTAAGAACTGCTTCTTTGCCACAGAGCTAAACCAGGACCACCAACTCAGCCTCTACCGAGCAGGCTGGAAGGCACAAATTAACATTGCACTGCCTGGATCTTAAAAGGGTGAGACACGCAGAGATCTTGGCACCAGCTGCAGAAAAGTTCAGTGTTGGAGAAGAGCTTTCCTGTGAACATGAATAGAAGCAGGATGAAAAGTAGTATGTGGAATTTTCTTCCCTTCAGAGCACTGTCCATTGGAAGCCTCGTGTGGGTGTTACTGAAATTATTACAGACCTTAAGATGTGTTAGTGAGGTCACATGAAGCTCAGTGTTGATGGCACAGCCACAAGCCAAGTGGGCTCATCAATATTTGCTAGTTAAGTAGCTCTGCTGGAGATAATGACCTCTGTATGCGGGATGTGGGGGGTAAGGACTCAGTAAAATAAAGTTACCCATGGGATCATTGCAGGAAACCACTGGCCAAGTGAACACACGAGTAGGGTATTGCTGTCTGCCTCTTTTCTTTTCCTCCCTCCAACTCCAACAGAGATCACAGAATCACAGAATCATAGAATGATTTGGGCTGGAAGGGACCTTAAAGGTCATCTAGTTCCAAACCCTTTGTCCATGGGCAGGGATGCCATCCACTAGACAAGGTTTCTCAAAGCCCCATCCGATTTGGCCTTGAACAATTCCAGGCATGGGGCACCCACATCTGGATGGCCAAATGGGTGCAGACTGTAGCTCAGCAGAGGACGGGGGCACCCTGCCATGGTGTGTGGCCACCAGGGTTGGTGGCTCCTTACAGGGACGCAGGAAATCCTGCAGCAGGACTGGTGCTCCAGCCTTACCTTGCCTGCCTCCAAAGGTCCTCTCACTTCCACGGTGACCCAACCTGCCTGTGCACCACTGATGAGCTCTGATGAGGTCAGAGTTAGCAACATTTAAGGATTTTTAGGTAAACATGCTTGAACGGACATAACAGTCCATAAGAGCTCAGAAGCACCCACTGTTCTACTGCGGGAACTAAACTTCAGGGCTGTCCCTTAACAATCCCGCTGGAGGGCAGGGATGGAAGTCAGCTGGTTTCAGTTGGTTTCAAAGATTACTTACTGATTAAAAATCCAAAGACAGAGCTGAAACCACTGTTTGGAGTGCAGTGACTTTGTAGACGCTTTGGACTGATTGCGTTTTCCTGCATCACTCCGCGTCAAGGCTCCGTGGGACGCATTGAGGGCAGCGCCAGATCTGCAACGTGGTGCTGAAAGATCCTGACACTTAGCACTTGAGGAGAACAACAGCATTAAGGGAGATCATTGGGGTTTTTTTCTAAGCTAATTTGTTCTTAGCATTAGCAACAAAAATAGAGAGGATGCTATTTTAAAAGTTGCATTAATATGTCTCGAAGCTCTAAAGAGCAACAGGGAATTTTTGCCTGAGTACTCCAAGCAAGGGCAGCCAGCAATTACATTTTCGTGAGGAGGCTGTCAATAGCAGAAGGATGGGCCAAATCCTGGCTCCTGCTCTCATCCTTTTCGCTGTCATGGGCTCATTCTTGCACATTTTCTGGTCTGCAGAGTTGCTCAGAGGCAGCTCAAAAGGCAAGGCTGTGAGCTGGGAGATGCTGATGGCTATTTCAGGTCCATCACTTCTCACAGTACAGGAAGCACGTAGACAGCTCTGTCCTTGCTGTCTTTTGCCCCACGTCTTCGCTACTTTCTCTTAGAAGATGTAATGCAGTAATGAATTACCTTTTTCCTCAGGTCTTCAGACCACAAAAGGAATCAATAAGCCGGTAAAAAAGACAATATGGTCTTAAACTGCCACAATTAAAGTCTGAAGCTGAATAATTGCAATAAAAAAAGCCCCATGTCCTGGCATGTCACATAATGTTCCAGCCTCCCTGCGATTTCTTTTTAAGTCTTGAAATGCCTGGATTTATAGGGTTTTTTTTTAATCATCAGTCAAAATATTTGGGTTGTTCACAAGGACAAGAAGCGTGATTTTGAGACGTGCTAAGCTTCTGCTCTGCTGCCTCTGTTTCACTTTCTGCTCAGCAAAACTGTTCTCCACACCCATCTTTGCTCAAAGGCTGAGACTATGGATGTATATTTCTATATATAGTTATATATGGATAGATGTAATCACAGAAGTGTGAATTGGAAGGGACCTTAAAGATCATCCAGTTCCAAACCCCTGCCATGGGCAGGGACACCTCCCACTAGACCAGGTTGGTCAGAGCCCCATTCAGCCTGGCCTGGAACACTTCAGGGGTGGGGCATCCACAGCTTTCCTGGGCAGCTTGTGCAGGGCCTCACCACCCTCACAGGGAAGATTTTCTTCTTAATATCTAATCTAAACCTGCCTTCTGTCAGATGAAGCCATTCCACCTTCTCCTATCACTCCATGCCCTTGTCCAAAATCCCTCTCCAGCTCTCTTGTCAGCCCCCTTTAGGCACTGGAAGATGCTCTGAGGTCTCCCTTTCTCTTCTCCAGGTTTAAGAGTCCCAACTGTATAAGAGGTCTGTACAATAACGATATATAACTGTGTAATAACCACATATAACTGTATAATAACCACATATAATGGTATAATAAGACCTTATTATCATAAGATTTTATGATACAACATAAAACAACCCGGTGACACGAGGCAAATGAGTGGGTGAAAGACCCAGGTGAGACAAGCTTTGTGCATGCTTCCTTCCCCGGGAATGAGGTGGCTTTTCCTTGAATCCTAGTAAATGAGCCCTTTGGGGGGAACTCCTTAGATCCAACATTATTGTTAAGAAACAATTTTGGGTTTTGAGCCTCTGATGTTTCTCAGTGAACACGGCACAGACCTTCTTCAGCAGCCATCCCAGAGATGGCTGGGACTCCTGTGGTGCCGTTTGAGCTCCCTGATTACTGCAGGCAGCAGCACAACTAACACATAACAATCAGTTTTGATTTACTCCTGGTTCTTCAGAGGTGGATAATTTCTCTTGGTTCTTTAATGTTATTTTTGAACCATGAGGTTCATGGAAATAAAGGCTCTATTCCTGCCACTGACCTAGAAAAGTCTTTTGATTCTTTCCAGTGGGACTACCTTTTTCAGTTGCTGGGAGCCTCAAAATCAAGAGTTTCTCTCCTCTGGGGGAGGTAGTTGCTACATCTTCATTCTTCCTTTAAGATTTGATCAGTAAAGCTGAAGGGACCCTAAAACTCTGTCTGACCTCCTGCACTCCCCCATTACAAAGGGAAGTGCTTGCAGCTTATTCCCATTTTCAAGCCTTCTGTTTTTAAGCCTGTGCTGTGAAATTTTTCTCTCTCACAGCATTGCTGGTGCTGCAGCTGGCATTATTAATTCCATTTCATTAACTGATATTCTTAATGTACCGGAAGACAAAAGAGAAGACGGTCCTGAGACCACAGCGTGGCTGAGCCTCAGGAGATCTCTGTTCAGCCCCTGTGTCTGCCACAGGCTTCCTACATGACCTTGGGAATCATCTCTCTGAGTCTCCGGGTCTGCTTGGTCTATTTAAATTTGGGGCATCGTCTGCTTTTTGAGCTTTGTTTCTGCAGCACCCAGCACAACATCTGCGCCTCTAACAAAGGAGCTTCGCTCATTTTTGCAACACAACTTGCAAGGCTGGTGTTACTGGCTGCCATTCTTGGACCAGGGGAGATCAAGCAAAGTTGTAGAGATGAATTTGGGTTGCACTGCTCTTGGAAATGGTGAAATCCTGCCTGGGGTTGTGTAAGGGGCACAGAGGACTCTCCTCTTTGGCCAAGCGTGCCCTGAAGAGATTTTTAGCAAATTCTTGAAGAAAGGCCTGGTATCCAGTGCCTGAGCTGGGGAAACGAGGCTGAGCCACGTGGCAGTGCCACAAGCCACCTGGGAGAGGTCCTGCCCTGCCCTTTGCTCCTCTGCACATCCAGGTCCCGAGCTCAGGCAGCTCTGGTGAACCCCCAGGAAAGATGTTCCCACAAAAGTGCCGAAGCTTTGTTTCCAGCTTGCAGGGCCACCCTTTGCTCCTGCTCTGCTGGGATCAGACCCAAGTTTTGAAGCTCCAGGTGCTGATTCAGAGGCTGGGATGCTCTGCCCAAGTGCAAAATGCAACTACAAATTTTGCGAATGTGACTGCAAATTAAATCAACAGCCTGCAGGCAGAGGCTCAGGAGACTGAGGCTACATTTGCAGCAGTGTCACGAGCCCTTAATTCGGGTTGGGATGCTCATGAGCAGCCAGGGGTTGAATGAGCTGTGGTTTGCAGCATTTCTGCTGGCTCCACTGCTCCTGTACCCGGCACCCCTGCTGCCAGCCCAAATCAGGCCCGGGGAGAGGGTGCGGAATGACTTAATGTAGATCAAGCCCCTTTCCCCAGCTCCAGATGCTCCCAAAAAATAATTTTCTTTGGGGAAGGGTGCTACCCAGCAGGGCCTGAGCTTCTCACCATGCTGGAGAGCTGCTTCAAGCATCTCACCACGGGTATCTTTGCATCCCCCAACCCGCCCTGCAGGGTGTCTAAAACGCATTAGTGCTGGATGTGTGTGGATACTGCGGCCATGCACTGGCTCGGGCCGGCACACAATTGTCATGGCAACCCCAGCTTTCCCTGGAAAACAGCAACAGATCACTGACACACCGCTGGATTCAGCAGCCACGCCGCCTGCTCCATGGATGAGAGACATCTGGGTACCAAGATGCTCTCTGCAGAGGGACAGCCCCAGTCATATCCAGCCTGGGAAGCCAGCTGTTAATATGGGAAAATCCTGGCTGAGAAATGGAGGCCAGGTCGGGCAGGGGGTGGTTAAGAAGCAGCTGCTCCTGTCCTGAGCAAACACAGCCTACAGTCCTTGCAAAAGCGATGGAGGAGGCAGTGTGGCTGCTTATTGCAGCAATGCCAGCGGTGCTGCGCAGCACAAAGTGGGGGAAAAGAACCCAAAAGGAGCAATGAAGGACACAAAATAATGGTGTGTAAGGCAGGAGTGCCAGTGCAAGGCTGTGAGAAGGGGAAAGCAAGGAGACAATAGGGCAGGGCTCTGTTGAGAGTCTGTGTGGGCACTGGCTGGAGAAATGCTTTGGAAGGCAAAGCAGCACTCTGAGTTTTAAATGTTATTGTGGGCCTCTAGGGCAATTAGAAGAATTAGATCAGGAAATGATGTGCCAGAAGTGTTGGCTGAAAAGTGGTCAGAGTTGTGTTTGCTGGGGAAATGAAGAGGGAAAATGGTTTTGTGTGGCATTTTAGGACATCAGTTGGAAGTAAAGCAACACAGAAAAGCAGAAATAGTTTGAGTAGTGGGGAGCTGGCCCCGCCCCAGCACATCCCCTCACATACGGGAGAGGGAACAGGAAAAGACAGATCATACATGTATATCCTACAGAAGATACAATAAGCAAGGTCAAGCAAGCTTCCAGCATCCAATCAGCAGAATATGCCATGAAAATCCACACCCTGGAGCCAGCTCATTAGGAACTTAAGATCAGTCATCCCTAAACTAGTTATCTTATGCAAAAGGAGGAAAACAAGAAGAAAAAAAATGCAGGACCAAGTTGAAGCCACTGAATTTGTGGAAATGGGTTTCTCTCTGAGGAACAGATCCTATCTCTGAGCACTTGAGTATCATATAACCTCGCTCCCTCTCTGCACACAGTGAGAAAGTCCTGATTTGGATGCTGACATCAAGTATCTGAGAAAAGACAATTTAATTTCCCATTCTCAAGGCCAAAGGATTAAAGATAGATCAGCAAGACTACTTCACATTTAGAAAACCAAACGAAAAAGCCTGAGGAATTCAGATTTCCCCAACGATATTGTTAAACACCATAAGCCGCATTTTCCTGATTGCTTCTGCAAAAGGACTGATAGCTCTCTATCCTGGGATGAGAGTGAGTAAAACAGAATGCATAGGGTGAATTTGAATATCTGTATGAAAAATAGAATTATTTTTCCATATTTATCAATTAATAAGTAGCTTGAAAGTCCTCTGGACAAAACTGAACAAGGGAAGGTGTTTTCCTTATTGACAGCACATTTAACCACTCTGCTGCAATAATAGCACGTGGATACGGCAGAAGCATCAGGAATTTCAGGGTAACTGTGCAGATTTGCAGAGATCCAGAAATAGCTGTTATCCCAGAGCACTGCACATGAGCAATATGAGGTGGAAGGATAGCATACTACATTTTCTGCATGAATAGTGAATTCCTTCGCAACAGGTTTGGCTTTTGCAGAAACGGGTGATTTCCAAAGAGAGCAGTAAAATAGGTCTGGGCAAGCATCGCAAAAGGTCTGCTGGGATTTCAGAGCTGCTTTCCTTAAGTGTTTGCCTCCTTGCAAACATTTAAGTACGTGGGGCTTTGATGAAACTCCCTGAGACAGGTACCACCAAATAACTCATCGTATTATATCAGTTAGTTCATCCTTAATAAATCCACCCAGGGTTCCAAAGCCCAATACCCCTGCATCCCGTCTGAGGTTCTTGAATTTCAAATGCCAGGTACTTAAAATTAATGTCTTGCAGATGAATCAGAGATAAACCATAATGGCATGACATTAATTTCAAATTATTATAAATTCAAGAAAACCGCAATCTTTTTTTGGTTTGCAAACCAAAAAACCCAAACCCCAAACTCAATTGCCATATTTTGTTTTGGATGAACCTCCTCTTTCACAGGTGCAGGAGATGTGACCAGCTCTTGCTGACTTCTGGGCAGGACTCTGAGTCCTGCTGGTCCTCAGCACCTGTGGGGCTGGGCTTTGGAAACCTCAGCCCCTGAGTACCCCCAGCTTGAAGCTGAGAGACAACAGCCCTCAAGATTAGGATGATTAGTACTGGAGGCCGGAAGAGAAGGATTTACTTCATTTTGGAAGCAGCAGCAGCTCTTACCTTTTCCAAAACACTTTCTTTTTAACTGTGCTTTTTCTTTTCCTCATTCTTTTCCCAGACTGCCTGACATTTAAAGTGATCAAAGTTCCCTGTGAACCACAGCTTCTAAATTTCAGATAAATATAGCCACGCTGCTCTGCATTTGTTTGTTTTTCTCAGGTTGCAAACCTGCAGCAGAGACCTACTTATTCTGGAGCCGGGGGAGCTGCTGGTTTGTCACCACATGTTCAGCAGCCGGGAGGGAGCAGAGCCCTCTGTGCAGGACGTGGCTCTGCACTGCTCCCAACACAAGGACCAGTCCTGCTCTGGCAGCTGGGAGCAAACCCACCAGCAGCCCCCTCGTTGGCTGGAGGAGCCAGAGCAGCCCTGGAGTGGCAGAAGGCACATGGAGACGTGATGCAGGGAGACAGACTGCATGGAGAGGAGGATGGAGATGGCCGTGGCTGAGCGCGGTGACACGTCCAGCCCGCGCTGACACAGAGGGGGACAACACTGAGCCCTTTGGGACATGGGGAAGCTCTGTGGGCTCTGGGGTATGGATGGAATCACATGAACCACAGGAAGGTCCTGCCCCTGCCCTCGCCCACACACACAAAACCACTCAGCCCAGTACAATTTATTTTGGCCTCCCCGTTAGCTGGGAAGTAAACGTGGCAATTACTTTGTACGTCCAAAGTGTCAGAACCCTTTGGCACATTTCCCTGAAGCTAAATAATTAATGGAGGGCTCTGATTAGTGTGAATCTTGTGGAATCACCAGACAGCATGGAGTGATATTTACTTTTACTTCTTGGTGCCTGAGACAGGGCTTTGTTAAGAGGCCAAGGATGGGATGGGGCTTCCATCCTTTCCTGCAGCTGAAAGGGAGCGGCCTGGGGTTTGTTCTGTAAAGGTTTCTGCCCTGCTTTGTGCTTAGGCTGCCACAGACACGAGCAGCCTTCAAAATGTGAATGCTTTGCAAGTGATGGAAGATAAAATACACTTCTTTTCCATGCAGGAAAGACATCCTGCAAATGCAGCACGCAGCAACTCGTTTCCCTCAGTGCCTCATTAGAGTCACCACATCTAAGAGGGTTTTTTCCCCTCTTACTGACAAACAGGAGTCAACTAGAAGATACCAGGCGTGCATCTGCCAGGGGTGAGCCTCAGGTCCTGCAAACTCAGCCACCACAGCAGGATCTGGCCCCCAAAGCAGGATCTGGCTCCCAAGGCAGTGGGATTCCAGCTTGGCACTGGGTGGCAGAGCGAGCTGGTGTCCCTGCAGGGTGAGAGCCCTTCTAATAAGAGACTGCTGCATGGGAGGTGTAGGAAGAGCTGGTGGCTGTCACTTCAGGTCCATTTTCTCGTACAATTTCTTTCTTTCTGAATCAATTCCCCACACAAAACACACCAGCCACCCAAATAGCTGTACCGAGCTATGACATTCAGGTCTGTGTGAGCTGCTGCCCTTTCCCCAGCCCTCCCTCATTTTGCCACCAAACTGCAAATAATCTGTTTTTTACCACGATCCAGGGAGGAGAGCGGCTGCCCAGAGGACACATGGAGCTATTACGTGTGCAAATTGGGTATCTTGGGGGTCCTGAAGTGCAGAGGAAGGTGCAATCTTCACCTCTCCAGGGAGGAGATGAAAGTAAAGCAAAGGGTTTACATAAAAGCCAAACTCTTCTGATCCCAAATACCACAGCCAGAGTGACACCTGCTCCAAAACCCACTGTCCCTGCCCCGTGTCATGCATTTCACTTCCGAGCAGCATGTTCACATGCTCAGGGATGATACTTTCAAACCTCTGCATCAACATCAGTCAGACACCTCAAACAGCTGCCTCTCCCTAAGGGGTTTTCCTCCTCACACAGAGTTTTGTAAAAGCAGGAGGTAAAGGACTCCTTGCAAGGAAAAGCAAATAGTTTGGAAATCATGTACTTTAAGTCTATGCCTGGTTCTGCCTCATCCAACATGTGTTTCCATGGAAGCAGAGGAGGGAACGGGCAGCCTGTGGCTGCAAATCACAGCAATCTCACTGCCTGCTCACGAGTCTGAAAAGACAAATGGATCATTAAAAATAAAAGAAAACTGAAATTTTAAACATCCCTATTGATAGTAGATAGCTGGTATTTAGTGCTGCAACATTCTCTTTAGGGACAGGGGTTCAAGCACATCACAGCTGAATGAAACCAAACTTGGGCTCATTCTCAGAGGAAACAGAGTATGCACCAAATAAAATTATTTTTGTTCTTTTGTTGGCCACACTGGTGTAGTGATTGTATGAGCACAGAGAATGGCAGAGCAGCACACAAAGGCAGTTATATAAATGGATTAAAAACATGTTTTCAGCATGGTTTGGAGGAGCGAGGGAGACTAAACCAAGGATGGTTTAGGAAATACAGATTGTTTAGGAAAAGGAAAGGTTTATCTGTTGGTCAAACCTGGTTCTGATCTCAGGAGTGAGTCTCCTGAAGTCAGCCTGTCAGTCAGTCACTTGTCTTATCAACATGTCCTTTGAGCATTAACTTATTTCTGACTATAACCATGAAGTTCTCCTGGCCTTAAACGAGCATCTTGAGGCATCACTGCATCCAAAGAAAACACACAGTTCCTAACAGTTCGCAAGCCAGTTGCAAATACATCTTGCTGCTGAGCCGGGCACATTTCACTGGGAGCAATTACCATTTATCCCCAGGTAAGAGCTGCTTCTTAGCCAAAATGTGGCACCGGGTGACTTGAACGTCGCTGCTCTCGAGTGACTAAGCTGGATCTACCTGGTGGCCTCGTGCCAGCTCCCAGCAAGGCACCAGGGCTGATCTGTGAGCAACCATTACAGGATCAAAAGCAAAATGTCCTTCCTGCATTTACCCCCACTTCAGAAAAACATATATCTCTTTTACAGCAGCCTGCCTTGTCCCAAAAGGCTGCAGAATCACTCACCAGTAGGTTTGGGTTTTTTTCTTTCTTGACTACCAGGCAAAAATTAGGTGCACTTAGAAAAACTGCCAATTAGAAAACAGAGTTGCAGACTCCAGTGAATTAAAAATCCTGAGTTTTTTAGTGTTTGGGAGATTTCCTCCCCACAGCTCTGTGTGCAATGGATTTGGAGCTGTTCTCTGTAGCTGCCTGAATGCTGAATTTCTGAATACTGTGGTCAATACTGTATTGAATAACGATACCTGTGATCTAATGACAGCTCTGTGTGCATCTAGGACTTAAGTTTAGCAGATTGTTTTCAGGCAGAGAACAGCAAAAATTGAAAGAATGGGTCAAATCCATTTGAGTTTCTTAGAAACTACATCTAAACAGGGAAATATGAGAGATTAAAATAAATCTACTGGGGAAAATGAAAAGATTGAGCTTGTACCAGGACTGACCCTATTTCCAGAGCCTGAAAAGGTCCCAGACAACTCAATACCAGCAAATCCCAGTGAGCAGATGGGAGTACCACAAAAGGTATCCTTCTTCCTTTAGAAGCCTGTGAACACATTGCTTAAAGGGAGGGTGCACTGGGTTGGTTTTCATCTCTGATTAGTGCTTAATATTCTTCATCTCACCAGTGGAAATTGCCTGGTGGTACTGGCTGGTGCCATGAACTGTGATAATCTGGGATTTTTTCCTTACTTTCAAAAATGTGGATGCCAAGTCATGATAATGATCTGTGCATTATTATGATTTGATCAAACTGTAATAGTGATTTGTGGGTTGTTTCCACCTATGCTATTGATAAGTGAGCCACTGAGTGTCCACTGGGCACAAAGGCCTGAAGGTGAAAGGCTCCTGTATCCTATTCCCGACTCCAAGCACATGAGAACACCCCTGGGAGTGTTGAAATCTGAGCTGAATGGGGCTTTGAGCAACCTGGTCAAGTGGAAGGTGTCCCTGGCCATAGCACGGGGGTTGGAACTGTGAGATCTTTAAGGTCCCTTCCAAACCTAACTATTCTGTGGTTCTAGGATTCTGTGAAAAGGCTCTGCATGTTTTAAAAACACATAACTCAGCAAAGGAAGAACAGTGCAACTAAATTCTTGGGCCAAGTAGGAAGGAACTGAAAGGTGAGCAAAAAACTGGTGCAGATGAGCCTGCACTAGGAGGATATCTGAAAAGCATTTGCCTCTAGACAGCCTGAGAGATTGATCTGCAGTCACACAGCAGCACAGGCTGGACAGGAAGCATCACCAGAAATTGGCTGAGGGAAAGGGAGAAACATGTCAATAAAATCAAGCCATGTGTCAAAGGGAGGAGGAGGAAGGAGGAGGCCAGCAGGGCAGCCTGTGCTGGAGCCATGAGTGTTTACCTCATGCTGTGTATCAGTGACCTTGAGGGTGATGCCATTATCTAATGATGCCAAATTGTAGGAGGCACAGAACAAATTAATTACAAATGGGAGATTAGGCTTACGGTCTGATAAGCAGCTCACGGAGTTCAGTGGAGAGAAGTTTTAATGAGATTAAGTGACAAAGCCATCACTTAGAAGGAAGCATTAAACAGACTACAGACAAGGAGAAAGAACTGGGGGCGAAGGCAGAGAACTATTAAAACCATCTGTGTTATTAAAAGAGGAGTAAACAAGGCCTGTGCCTCTCAGGGAGGAATGGGGATGATAGCAAGGCATGCTGGCACCGCCGGTGGGAACCGTTCCCGTGAATGTATTGTATGAAGCATCCGAGTCAGACTCAGGGGGATATTGATGGAAAACCCAGCACAAATTTGGGATTAACACCAGCAGCAAAGCACTCTCTGTCTTGGTATGAGTAATTGCAAGCAAGAGCCTTGAGGAGAGGTCCAAGAGGCCTGGATGAGTAGGATGTGGCTAAGAGCTGGAGCTGGCTTGATGGAGAAGAGCTCTGCTTTGGCCCAAGAGCAAAAAGAGGAGGGCACTGGATGGTAGCAATCAAGGAAAGAAACTGGCCAGCAGTTAACGTGTCAGGCTCTTAAATAATAACAGCCACTGCTAATGATGAATAATTAAAGCAGACCACTTGGTCCTCAGGCCCTTGCGTAGTTCCGTTCTTCTAATGCACGGCAGAAGCATAATTTATAGTACGTGGCAGGAGGAATCTTGTGATCACAGGGACTAGCTCTGCTTCATCTCCTTCCAAACCCACTGCATCCTTCTCCATGAGCTATATTTAAAGCTGAGTTCAGATAAAATGGGAATGGGAGCAGCTTCGAATCAGGCTGATCAGAGACCTGGGTTGTGGGAATTGGAAATAATGTCCTGTGTTCATGTTACCTGCAGGCAATGGGCCAAAACAGTTCCTGAAAAGGAGGAGAGACATCTCCTCTTTCAACATTAGTGGGCAGACTTCTGTATGGCTGTGTTATAAAGCAAATGCTAGGCACATTTCCTCATCCTTCCTCTCTGAGATGGGACAGATGCTCTTGGGGTACATGGGGCTGACTGGCATTGTCAGGCGTGTAGTGACTCACTGACACATGAGTTTGCCAATTCTCACCTTTCAAATGCATCTAAGTAGGGAAAAGGTTTGGGAACAAAGCAGAGCAGACCCCTCGTTTTTCTCCCCTTTCCCTCACCTTCCCACCCACCACTTCACCCAAAGGATAACACCACTGTGAGGGGACTGAAAAAAAGGAGCAGGCACCAGGCAAAGCAGGGCTGACCCTCAGACAACACAAAATGGTGGCAATTCCTGCATTTAATAATCCTCCTCACACTGAAATTCATCCTGCAGGCTCTCCAAGGAAAGGACCTTACTGCTTGCTCTTATCTTGGCTAACAAAAGATCCTGATCTTGACTGGGTCTCCAGGCACTACATCTAAAATAAGATCTAAAAACAATAATCAGCCCAGAGCTTGCTTTTTCCTGAGAAATCAGGGAGCAATTTGTGCGTGTTAAGAAACACATCCAGCAGTGCGGCCTTTCAAAGTCATCTGCTATTCCCTTGACTTCTCTTGCAATGCAGATTATCCAAATGCAGATCCCTGGGTGCTCTCTGATACACAATTCCAGTAAATATTTACATCCCCTCTCTTCCTATTTTGGGTTGAAATATGCTAAAAGGATGCCTCAGCATTTTACAGACTCTTCACTTTGGTCAGCAAAAGTGAGATCCTGTGGGGGTGACAGCTGAAAGTGTGTTGCAATCTCACCTTTCTGCAAAGATTCAAAACCCTGCAGTTAAATCTGATTTTTAAAAACTGCACAAAACCCAAGTGCGTGGCAGAAGCTTCTTCAGTGACTTGATTTTTCAGATCTGTTTCCCTTCAGGGGGGATTACCTGAGATGAGCTAACAGAGATGGACTCTCACACCTGGCTGGACCTGGATGTGAGATCCCAAGGAAACCCAAGCAGAGGCTTGGGTGGGCTGTGTGTCCTTCTGATGGTCCTGAGCAACAGGGACCAGGACCTCGGGGTTCACTATGGCACAATCCAGCAGGGACATGTATAGAGACAAACCCCAAGAGTCACAACCAGGGAATGCTGGAGTAGATGGGATGGTTTTACCCTTGGGTCTGTTGGGGATGGCACAGGAGCTTGATTGGCTTTTGGGTCCAGAAACAGGAAGGAGCACTGGAGCACTGGACTGTGCAGGAGCCCAAAGAAATCAAGAATATGGTATTTGGATGCAGCTGCTGAGCACAGCTGGACATGCTGATGTTGGGTTTGCAAAAGCCCAGGCAGTTCCTGCTGCATGTGTTCCTGCTGCACAACTGTGCCCTTGCTTTCTCTGCAAAACCTGCACTTAGCAGCACTGGCAGCCCTCTCCTGAGCAAGCAATGAGCAGGCAGGAGGACATGGCTTAGGTGGAGGGTTATGCAGACAGGTATGATATGGGCCTATGCCCATAATCCACAAACACAATCTGCAACTCAACTCCAGCCTTGCCCACAGGGCAAAAGCAAAGCTCTCATCCAAACAAATCCTGAAAATCTCATCTGTTAGCATCTCCAAAGCAGTGCAACAACAGCAGGAGCTGAAGCCAGGCGCTCTGAATATTTCCTTGCAGAATACCCAGGAGAGCAGAGCTATATGTAACAGAGATATTTACACAGTGTTTGAGGCAACATTTCTACTCTTAGCAGACACAGAGGTGCCAGGAAATGATTCTACTCCCCAGGCAGGATTCAAACCACAACACAGCCAGGCCTGTGAGGCCATGATTATCACATTGATCTTTTCAACCCCCCTCCATGTAGCATCAGCATGAGCTAAGTGACCACTGCTCATCCAGACATTCCTCTTAGCTGCTGCTGTGGGTTGTAGTGCAGTGAACACTGCAAAGGCAATGCCCCTGCTCAGACTGTCCCTGAGAAGTGCCAGATCCCAAACATGCTCAATTCCAGCCTCAGGAATAGGCTTCAGTTCCCTCCCTTCCTTCACATGTAGTGGTGTAATGCAGAATAGTTTGATGAGCCACTGTTGGCCTCCTTCTGTGGGCTTTGAAGTGGAGGGAAGAGGGGGAATAGCTGCAGACAGCTGCCCAGAGTGGTCAGGAAAAGGGGCTCTCACCTGGAGAAGAAGCACTGAGGGAAGGCACTGATTTAACAAGGAGTGCAGGAACAGAAGGAAGCAAGACTCCTTTAAAAGGGATAAGAGATGGCATGTTCCCCAGACAGATGTGTCTGACAAAGGTTAATCTTGCAGCCTGCATGGCTCTACATGCTCTGTGTGTTGCCCCATCAATGCCTCCGACCCTAGGCAGCGGCCTGCTGGCCATTCCCTGCTCTTTGCAATGCCTCCCCTCAAAGGGAAGGTCTCACATCCCAAACTGAGCTAACCCGGGCCCACAAACATCACCAAAGCCACCCCTGTGTGCAGAGCCAAAACATCCACTCTCTCCTTTACAAAAGGCTTGCACCTGACAGCCGCTGGCACTCTGGGTGTGGGATCACTGCCCCGATTCCCTGTGAGCTCTGTGACACTGGGACGTTTGGCTAGCACATCCTTCAGCATTTTTCCTCCAGCACCCTCATTTATTTCCTTTTGCAATGTCAGTTTGCCCAGCCAGCTCAATGAATAATTCAGCAACATTAAGCACATGCCAAAGCTGTTTCAGCTCTTAGTAGGATCAGTTCTTTGGTCTATTTCTTCATTTAAACTTCATTCCGACATAATCTCCCCTTCATTGCTGCTGGAGGAGCAAGATCTACAAGTAAAAAGCACACTGCCATAGTTATATGGAAATACAACTATATATATGGAAATACCCTCTTTGATAGGAATGGTGTGCTGCTAATCATTCTGCTTGCTGCTCCTGCTCACTGCTTCTGTTAATGATGGAAAAACCCGCTATTTTTTTTACAGACATCTATTGGATGCAGGGTTCAATAACCATGCAATAAGGATGATCTCACAAACCAGAATTCAGAAAAAAAACTGAGGTCATTTCCCAGTTTTGTTGTGTGTTCCTGGTGTTATTGCAGTGAAAGCAATTCATCACACCCAACAAATCAATTACTCATACAATAAAGTCGCCAATATCAGTCCTTTTTCAGCAGCTTTTCTAGACAAAAGGGTGTGCACGTGTAGTGGGGTCAGTGTGTGACATCCAGTTGCAATAATTGTCTGTGCACATGAAGGGTAAGGTGAGTGCTCGTTTCAGAAGGCACAACTGCTACTATAGCTTTTATTAAATCCCACTCATTTTATCACTCCCTGGTTGGAGCAATAAGCCTTTCACTGTCAGCTAAGGGTGAAACATGGCCCTGTTTTTCCAGCAGCAGCAGCAAAGCTCCAGTGCAGGAATCCCAGACAAACAGAGAAGACAGCCCGTTCTCCCTCTTTGGGGAGTAACTTCCAATTCTTTGGAACAACTCTTGCACTTCACCTAAGCAAGCAAGCACAGCTGCTCGTGTTTCAGTGTTTCAAGGCTATGTTAGCCGACAAAGTAACCTTCAGAAATCCTGACCATTAATCTCTGCTGGCTTTTCTGCAGGCTCCCCTACCTTTTTCGTTGCTCAGATACAGACCTTGTTTTGTTGATGCTATCAGCATTTCATGAGGATGTATGCAAGGACCCCCCCCACACACACACAGTCCTCTGTAAGGAACTGTCTCTGTTCCTAAAAGAGAGAAGAAAAACCTGTCTGTGCAATGCCTGCCTCTGCCAGCAGCACATACTGAGTGAGCAGGGATCCTGGGCTGCTTTTATGTGAGTTGCTCAGGAAACAGTGTGTCTGGGATTGTCAGAGGCTGGATTTTGATCTTACACCACTGTGGATCCCAAGTAGCACCAAGCAAGGTAGAAAGCTTGTACCAGCCAGGCCGTGGTGGTACCAGGCCCTGGAAATCTGAATTTCTTCCATCCCTTGAATTTTGCAGTCTCATTGCACCTTTTATTCAAAATACAAAAAGCTATTAAAAAAAATTACATTTTGCTCATTTGTATGAAGTGTGCTGCTGTCATCCCAGATGGATGATGGAGCAACATCAAAAGCTGTTGCCCTGGCAAATTATTCTTTAGGATCCAGTTTGAAAGAGGACAGTCTCTACTGAGATTCCTACTTTACCTGGCAATCTGGATAGTCGAACGACAAATCCTTAAGGCAAGCTCAATTTGCTGCCTTGGAAGCCTTATATTTCCCTTTCTAAGACATGGCTTTTTTGCAAAGGTAATGCTGATTATCTGTGTCCTTTTAGTGCCTCTCAAGTTACCCCAGCTCAGAGGACTCCTGAGGTCACCTCTCACTGTAGTTTGCACTTTCATGAACTGAGTTGTGGATTATTTTGATATGAACTGGGAGAAATCTTGTACATCTTTTCCAGTGATGTTGGAGAGTTGCAGGGAAGTATTGGAGGACTGGCAGCACCCAGATGGACATAATCAGTTCCCGTGTTACAGGAGACTCTGCAGAGTCAGGGAGCTGCACTCATGAAGCAAACTCCAACACCAGCCAAAACCTTTGGAAGAGATCATTGATTCCATATAAAATCTCCTGGTACCAGGTGGGAAAGGGTTTCTCTGAGCAAGTGATATCAAAGGGATTTCAGTGCATAGACTGAAAGAGTGAGTCAAGTAGAAGCTGCAAGAAAGATAAACCCCAAAACCAAAGGTTCTTGCACCAAAGCAACCCAACTGGAAGGGTTTCTTCCCCACGAAAGAGTCACTGTTGTATAAGGTAGCTGCAAATCAGTCACATTTTTTGTCTTCTAAGCCCTGAATATGCAGGAAACAATCACTCAATCATCTTGAGTGGAGGAGCAACACCTATTTCAGAAGCACAAGGAGCTTTGTATGCCAAACTTTCAGAAATGAGGCTCAGCTGGAGCCTCCCAGCCCCAGAGCACTTGTAAAATTGGTCATCACCACCGAAAAGACAAACTTTCACCTTCATTTCTACAGCTGGTTTAAGCAACCCTGACATCCTCAAATATCCCCACCACAGGCAGGTTTGCATCTGGCAGACCTGTGGCGGGGGCAGAAGATTATTGGCATCCAAACCAGCCTGTCTTCTTGTGGCATTAGGGTTTTTTCCATGCTTGTTTGTATTCCTCACACACAAATGAAACACAGCAGACCCAGAACACCAGAATGACCTCTCGCCGCTACAGTTCCCATGAAACCACCGAGCTGCTCTCAGGGCCAGAGGGGGAAGAAGATATTTGTGACATCTCTGTGGAAGAAAATAGCAGACTAAATTGCCCAGGTTGGGTAAAGGTCAAGAGAGTTAGAAAAAAATATACTGCAGAGGAATAAAACAAAGGAAAGTGGTAACCAGGGTAAGATTAAGAGCTGAAGTGACAAGAACACGAGATGATTCCTTCAGGCAGGAATTCAATCCCTTTGGATTGTTTGATCATTGCACATCCTTTAATTTCTATATTGTTCTGAACTGACATGAACTCAGCAGCTCCCCAAGGAAAACAAAAAAATAAATCCCCTTTTCAGTCAATATAGCTATTATGTCCCAGTCAGCAGTGCACTCCCGGAAGCTAAGGAAAAACACCAGGAAAATCAATACCCACCTCCAGGTTTTATTCCCAGTGGAAATCTATCACACGCCCACCCTTCACTATAGTCAAATATATTAATCTTAACCTAATGATATCTACCAGACACAAATAGCAATACCCAAGGAAATCCTTATTCTGCTGAACATCTGAGGAATTAGAGACAACAGGTTCAGGAATTTGTATTCCACCTCTCATTGAGACCTAGAAGTGTATTTTGTATCACCAGAGCTTAATCTTAAATTTAAATCTGACCTAAAATGAATCCAAACTCTTCAAATGAATTAATCAATGAAAATGGTGAAAAAACATAATTCCCAGCTCTCAGAGAATTTCAGAAGTAACATTTCTAGATCAAAAAACAAAACATTCCAGAAGTTCCCTGCAAAATACTAAGTTTATGAGAAAACTGCATTAATAAGAAAAATATTCTGTGTTAACAAAAGAAACGTATTTTGACTTCTCCTTCACCTAATCTGTATTCCACTGTATAAACTTCCCTAAGCAGCTTCTGAGTTAAAACCTTGAATTGGTATGGATGCCTCATCCCTGGAAGTGTTCAAGGCCAGCTGGTCTAGTGGAAGGTGTCCCTGCCCATGGCAGGGGGTTGGAACAAGATAATCTTTAAGATCCCTTCCAATCCAAACCATTCTGTGAGTCTATGAAAGATCTTTTAATATCATTTACAAAAAAAAACCTTGCAGGTTGCATAATTTTCCCCCTTCATTATTTATGACTTGGGGTTTGTTTTTTTCCCTGCTTCTGTATGCCCAGGGTAAACACTCCCCCTTAGCATATATTGTGTCAGCCACAGAAAAGCTATCATTGCTATTCCACAGGTGTTAGATTTCTCTGTCCATGACAAATCTCTGAGATCTGCTGGAATATCCAGGCAAAGCGTCCCTACATCCAGGCATCTGCAAAATCTGGCTGCCATCAGACTGTCAGTGTCACAGCCTTGTCTGAAAGCTGAGTCACTGATCCCTGACACCAGGAGACACCGAAAGGGACTCTGTGACAAGATTTTGACTTTTAAAACGTGTTTAAACTATGAGCGATTCTGCACTTGAGGTGTGCCTGAATTAACAGAAAGTTCACTCGTGAAAAGAGCAGTTGTCTCCTTGCAGCCTTTCCCGGGAGCAGAACTGAGCCAGCTTTGGGTGCTCAGCTTGGTGGGGCACAGACATACACATGGATATGGATATAGCAAGCTGTGGACTCACAGAGACAAGTCTTTGCACATAACACATCTTTCCTCTCCATTCGTCTTGTCAGCAGGTTCCTGCTCGTATTCAGATCCTCCCCCAGCTTGCTGTGCTTGGCCTGGACTTTGCTATTCACAGCCTCGATGCTTAAACATTTGACACAACCATCAGGTCCCTGCACACAGTTAAACAAGCAGCTTTCTGGGGTTTGTTTGTTTGTTTTTCTACTGGTCGCTCTGTAATTTTGATGTGGCAGAAAGATTTTATAAACAACATCTTGTGTCATATCTGTCAGAAAGGTACACTTCTGTCTGAGTGCTGTGACAGATGACAGCTCTTCAGAGGCTGTCCCTTGCTCTGGAAGGGAAGATGTATAAAAACAGAAGGATAAAGCCTATAATTTTTTATAGCTCAGTACTTAACACTCACAGGCAGTGGAGTAGACAGCAGTCCCAGGAGAAGACATGTGATCCTCCCACATTAGAGCTATGCCCAATTCTAAAAGCCCCTCTGAGCACCCAGTTGCTGTGTTTAAGATGCTTTGGCACACATGCATTAAAAGTTTGACCTTACCCGGTAGACGGGGAGTAATTTTCACCCACAGAGACAAAAATCAGGGAAGGAAAGAGATGCCAGAGGTGAAGCAAGCCAAATACTCAGACTATGGATAACACAGGTTGTGGAATGAAGGGGTGAGATTTACTGAGACATTTCTGAAGGTCATGCTCTGGTGGATGTACATGGTGCTCACTGTGAGAGGGATTATTGCAGTAATCACCACTGATCCCAGCCACTGCCCAAGCAAACCATTATCTGGGGAAAAAATTCCGCTGTTCTTTGCTTTGTTCTGATCCTTTCCAGTGTTCAGGCATTTCCTCTAAGTGACTGCTCCTCACTTAGGAGACCGTGCTATGCTCCCATCAAACCAGGACTCCAGGAAGAACTCCAGTGTCAGCACCTGACTGTGTACCAGCTCTCCTTGTCCCCTCTGCAGAGGGGACAAGTGACACTGCAACCACTCCTGAGGCCAGAAGGGGCCAAACTCACTCCTTTCTTCCTGAAAAACAAAAGGAGTGAAGGAGAAACCCTGCACAGCACAGACCCACTGGGGTGCACGCTGCTCATTTCCACCACCACGACCTGCACATCTCCAGCTTTCTCGAGCTCAGCTCTGGCTGAGTTATCACAGCTTGATGGGTGTAACAAGCTGTCAGGTGGCAGCTGAACTGCATGAAATGGCCAGAAGTGGGGCCATGAAGCACAGCCTGGTGCAAAGGCAGAAATGTGTAGCTGTGAAGTTCTCTCTCCTCCCTAGGCAGAGGAAGAGTCAGTGCTGGGATGGGGAAACTCCTCAAGTCATAACGGCTGGAGATGATGTCTGGGGCCCAACGGTAGGAAAGAACAGAGGGAACAAGACAGTTCAGGAATCTCAAAAACATAACCACAGAGGAAAAATAAAATGAAGAAACCAGAATTGCTTAGCCTAAAGTAAAGAAGGATGGAAGAGCGGCAACAGTTTTTGAGAGACACCTGGGAACTGGCAGAGGATCTGCCAACAGAGGCCTTTCCAAATGAGTCACGAGCATCTGTCAAGAGTGTTCTACCAGGAATCGTGGCTGTGGGCCAGGAGATGGGCTCTTGGGACCTTGTGGAGCTCCTGCCAGCCTGCTCTGTCTGAGCTGCATCGAGAGGCATCTCTCCTTTACCCTGCTCTGTCCGCCGGCAATGGCGCCGAGATGTCAGCACGGGACTGACCCAGACCTGCAGGCTCCAACTCTCAGCTGCCCCCAAAACTCTGCATTTTCTGAGACGATGGACAGGCAGAGGAGGCCCTGAGGCACCTGACCAAACTGCTTTGAGAGCAAAGGGTTGGACCAGCAGCCTCCACAGGCCGCTTCCCACCTGAATCGTTCCATGTGGGAGGAAAGTCCATAGAGGTTCTCCAAGCTACTCCAAGATTTCATGGCAAGGCCAGGACTAGGTTCACACGTTTTCTTCTCTGGAGAGGTTTTATCCCACTCCTCCAACAGCATCACAAGGTGCAAACACTCCACCCCCAGGCAGGACATCCCTCTCCCCTACACCTTTTCCAAGCAGGGGCTTTCTGAAGGATGCAAATCTACCGGAGCCCCATAAAAAGCAAACTGAAGCACAGAAAACAGATGGGCCAGGGTGTGGAGGCACTTACAGCAGATGGCACTAAAATATTAAACTAACATTACCGTATGCTTAAGCCTTGGCCTGGCTTGCTGCTGGTTGCAGAGCCAGCCTGGTGAGAGCATGTAGATGAGAAACGAGCCTCAGATTGCCACAGCACCCAACCAAACATCCCCTTCCCACGGAAAGATGCCTCACTAGCAGATCCTCCAACAGCACGGATGTGCTAACTCAATGCAGACGATGTTTAGCTGAAAAAAAAAGCATTCCCAACAACTTCAGGTCTTTCCCAGATCTCTTCTGGAAAACCATTTCCTTGACAAACTGTGTAAAATCAGTTTGTCTGTGACACCAAATGGGGGAAGAGCCCACACTGCTTGGTGCTTGTCCCCTCTGTGATAGCCCTGGACACCATGGGACAGCACGAGAGGCACCAGCAAGGAGGGAAAATGTCTCCTTCAACCCAGGCCATTTGCCACTGTCACCCTAAAACCAGAAGTGATTCTGACTGCAGCTTGTGACACTACCCAGGAGACACCAGGACACCACACAGAGACAGGTGGCCCTGAACTCTGGTGCCCTCATGGGTGCTCAGAGCCACAGCAGCCACCAAGGGTGTATGGTGAGGACACACACTGGTAGGGGAACAACCAGAGTAGTCCTGGGAAAGCCTTTCATAAGGCATCAAAATCGAGATGCTTTGTGGCAGGTTGGCACAGGACTGTGCTGCAGAATAATACACTTGAAATGATTCATTTTATTTGACTGTGTTTCCAACAGGATCCTGCCTGGAGCCTGGGTCCTGCCAGTTGTGTCATCTAATCTGTGAGTGAGAGCCAACCCCACAGCCCCAGGCCTGGGCTTTCGTTTTCCTGAATGAAATTCTGCCATAAAGCAAAAAGAAAATTAAAATAAACATTACTATGAATGTCCACATCTCTTTTTTATATCCTGAGATCAGACATCTGATCCGAAAGGTAACAAGCTGCTGCATGTTTCATTAAATGGATCAAGAAGAAGGAATCTCCTAACACTGTCGCTGAACGAGGGGCTGGGGAGAGACATGATGCTCCAGCAAAAGGGAGATCTCCTCCCAGGACCAGGTCTGTGAGACCCCAGCACAAGGTAAGCCAGGCCACCCTGGCAGAGAGCTACTGACAGGCACCTCAAGAGAAGACAGGAAAGGACTCAGCCAAAGAGCTCCTTCTCAGCTTGCCTTGATCCAGGCTTCTTCTGGGCTTCTTGCAAAATGCCCCAGGATTTATGTTCCCAGGACAGCAGGTATTTTCTGAAATTTTCTGTATGCCCAAGCCACGTGCAAGTCCAGCACATAACAATTTTTAAAAAAGAATAAAAAGAAATAAGAAACTGAGCTGGCATCCTCCCTTCCTGCAGTGCCACAGCCAGATATGCTCCAAGCCCTGTTGTGTAAGGGATGTGCCCACCCCTGGGAGGAGATGCCAGGAGTGATGTGAGGGCAGCAACAGCCAAACAACAGATGCTTGGCTGCAGCTCTGCCTTCCCCTGTGTGCTCTGCGGGAGGAGGAGGAGCTGGCAGCACTAACACAGGTAACAACTGCACAACTCCAGCCCAAGCCAAACCTGGGGTGCATCAAGCAAAGCCATCGTTCCGACCATGCGGAAAAGCGGGCGAGGCTGCTCGGTGATTAACGGCGCGCGAATAGCTCCACTCCATCAAATCCTGACAGCTCCAGTAAACTGGAGGTAGGAAGTCACTGCCCGTTTTTGTTCTTGCCACTGGATGGCAATAGACGATAAGCAGAGACCACTGTGCAAACCCCACGTGCACTTGCTGCGCTCCACCTTGTTATTCAGGGGGATGGCCGTGGTTTCAGCACGCCCAGCAGACACGCCAGAGAGGTCCAGAAGCCGCAGGCTGGCAGCAGCACAACCAGCAAGACTGTTCCTGGGATCGGGTTGGACGCTGGGCTTTTCCTTTGCACAGCCTTTCCATGTCTTTCCTGCACTCAAAATCAGTTTTTGTCTGGCCAGCCAGAGCAAACTCTTCTGATAAGCCATGCAAAATACATTTAATGCTACGGATAGGGGTGGAAAAACACCTGGTAGGATTCCAGTACCACGCTGTGAAATGGTTAAGGCTTACATGTGAAACTGATGGGTGACTGTTTTTAAATTACGTATACCTCGCTATGAGCTGGCCAAGGGTCACAGAAAGATCTACAGCGGGGTGTCAAAAACACAGCTAGGTGTGTTGAACAGCTTCATTTGATCTTGTGTAGCAAGTAAGTAATAGGAAACTTTCAAGGTTTTTCTGATTTCTATATTTAACAAGTACATAGTTGCACCTTGTTAGTATTCTCTTAATGATAGACGACTATAACTAAGATAATTCTCTCATTTAATGAATGATGACTGTTCCTGCTTTGGGTGACATCACTCTGCTGCACCTCTGTTGTGTGTCACTGCCACTTCTGCCCCTGTTCTCGTCACTTTGGCTGAGTGTGGCCCATGCCAAATGCCTGCCAGGAGCCTCTGAGTTGGCACGTGGTACAAATGTGATGCTGTGATTTAAAGCTCTGCCAAGACCTCAAGCTGATGCGGTGAAAGCAGTCCCTGTCCCAGTGGAGGTGCTCTGCCACATCATTTCCCTGCCAGCCAATGTATCTTGGGAGGACCCATGGGGATGCTCTGGTTCCACCAAGCCAGTTAACACATCCCTCAGTTCATCTCTGATAACTGGTAAAGCACTGACTGTCATGTGGATTTCCTGTGGGTTTCATGTGGATTCTCTGAGTGAGGAACCAGCTCTCCTTTCCCAGGAGGACGGAGAGCCCCATACACCACCTTTAAAATAACAATTTAAATATTGCCCAGACACAGCAACACACCCGTGACTAGAAGGCTGTGTAAGCTGATCCAAACTTTCTTATCTTGAGCCCACCTCCCCCTATCTAGAAATCAGCTTTGAGAAAAGATACACAAGTTTTACCAACAATTACTCTCAAGAGGCTCTATGTTTTTGTTTTCCTTGCCTTAGGCACCAGGGTGTCTTGAGGGCAAAAAAGCACATGCTGAATTAGTCCTCTTTGCACCACCAAGAAGTAATTAGCTGTCTTGTGAGGAAAAGTTCCTGTCTCTACTGTCCTAGGGGAATAAAGATAGGAAACATGGACACAGGGACAAAGTCTGCTCACGTACACAGGGATTTTCTTTGACCACCATATGAGAACAAGTCTGTGTTAGCATCACGTTAGGCAATGACAGGAATAAAGAGAGTCATGAAACTTAGGCCAAAAAAATCTGAATATGATTGAGGGGTACTAAAAATAGTAACAGATCCTGAAATCTCAAAATTGAGGGATAGGCTGTCCGCATCATAGTCCCTAACTACTTTCCCAAATCCAAGACCAAATTTTTAATGTTCTGTCCAGAACAACACACACACACACTGGGATTGCAGAGACCTGATGCTAGACTGAAGAAGCAGTGTTTAAAGTTAATTTAATCAGCCCTACAGCTTTTAGGATTTGGGCAGAGGCTTGTCTACTCCTAAAAAAATGGGAATTTGGTAAGTGGGAAAGAAATGGTTTGAGCTTAGACTATTTGTGAGGGAGATGAGATGCACAGCATGACACTGGGAGCTCTGAGAGTCTGGCAGGAAAACACACAAGCAATAATCATATGTTTCTTACTCAGACTATTAATGTCATTAGTGCATTACCACTCAGAATCAGTATTAACATATTTTGTTTGTGCTGCAGATCTTGCAGCCCTCAGCACATCATGCAAGTTCAGGCTGTTTCCTGACCAGCCTTGCACGCTTGGGTTCACAGCACGCAGGAAATGGGTTTTAAGTGTGCCACTCACACACGCCTGCCACATCTCCGGGGCATCATGTGGGGGACACGCCTGCACAAACATGGATAGAGGAAAAAGATGCTCTTGAAGCAGTGTGGGGGTGATTCTTCCCCTCCTCCAATCTCTATCCAGCTGTTTGCAAGGAAGCAGCAGCTCTCTGTGTTGCAAAAACAACACATCTGACAAGAAACATGGACAGTCACTGCCCCCCAGCCCAGCCAGGGGGACGGCAGAGGGGCGGCAGGGCAGGTGTGGGGCAGTCCCGGTGCCCCTCCCTCCCACACCAGCCTACAAAGCCAGGGCACACAAAGTGCTACTTAAAGCTGGCATCTTGCAAAGAATAAAGTGCCTTTTTCTCTCGCGTGGTTTGTGGACCAAGCCCCTTTCAGGCCCCGGCACTGTCAGCGGTGCAGTGACCACGTGCTGCCCCTTGGTCCTCAGGATTCAGCTCAGACTAAAACCTGGTGGTGTCTCTAGAGGTTTGGTGGGTCCTGTTAGACCACAGTGCCTGGCACAGCAAGCCTGGACCTGGCTGGCTCTGCAATGGCTTTGAAGGGATTCTACAGGGAGAAACCTTTAGCTCACCTGTACGTGTCCTGCCCTTCCCCTTCACACCACTGGGTTCAGGAAGGGGATCTCAGAGGAGCACACAGGATGTCCCCTAAGCCCTGCAGAGCTGGGATGAGCCACCCACTTCCCTGCACTGGAAGCATCCTCATTATTAAGGATGGAGAGTGTCAGCCACCATGAAAAATATTTGTTTAAACTGCACCCACTCCAGTATTGTAGATTCACTGAATGTTCTGGGTTGGAAGTGACCTTAAATATTATTCAGTTCCAACCTCATATCCACAGACAGGGACACCTTCCACTGGACCAGGTTGCTCAAAGCCCCATCCAAGCTGGCCTTGAACACTTCCAGAAATGCCCAGACTCACCAACCCCAACCCCTCTCCTCCTCCAAATCTTTCTCTCTTTTTTTCATAAATGCATCCTGAAAATCTTCACCCTCACACTTCTGAGAGGTGCAGGACCACATCCCTGATTGCACCCCTTCCCTGGGACAAGGCAAGTAGTATTTCAAAGGAAAGACGATCATTTGTTCCTCTTTGTCCTCCAGATGCCTGATGTACAAATCAGCCTTACGGTACTGGGGTTACTGCACCATCCTGTATCTGTGCTTAAGCCTAAAAATTATTGTTGCTGGTATTTTTTTTTCCCTAAGAGGATGGGCAGGTCAGCGATGATGTGTGCATTGTCACAGGCATGCACAGCTCCCACCTGAGGGTATCCTGTGCCAGCAGCTCCCCCTGCTCCACGCTACAAACACCTCCCCTGCAAGGAACAGGCACTTCTCCCTCCTCCCTCCTCTCAGCAGCACTGCGAAAACCAACATAACATCTGCATTTACCTTTCTGCTTATTTAAAAACGGCAGTAGGAACGAAGCCAACGGACTTTTTTTGCCAGAGTCCTTGGAAGACACTTTACTTTGGTTAACAACAGTTTCTTCAATGGGTTTCTTCAGGATTACTCTTTCCTTCAGCTCCTCGGTGCTGACGGCAGAGGTCGGGGGCTCAGCGCCTATTTTTGGTGCAACAAAGGAGCTTTTCAGGTAGGACGAGGACTCTGCCAGGTTTTCCCTGTTCATCCTGCTCTCTGTCATTTTATTGGCCTCGTAGTCTGAGGCGTCAGTGCGCGAGTTGTTCTCTTCCTTGATAATGTCCATGACCTTGGGCTTCATCAGAGGGGAGTCCTGCTCCCTCTTTGGGCTCTCCTCAGAGGCCGACGAGGCATCGCAGGACTCGATGATGAGCTCGCTGTCGAGCTCCGCCTCCCGCTCCTCCCGCAGGATGCTGTACTGGATGGAGGGGGAGGCGGGCGACGGAGGGGGCCCCCCGATGTGGCTGAAGGTCATGTAGTTGGAGTGCAGCACCTCCTCGGCAGCCAGGGGGTCCTCCGAGACCAGCTCGATCTCCGAGTCGCCGGACTCGGCGCTGCTGGCTTCGTTGTCGGCGTGCGAGGAGGCGGGAGGGCGGCCGGGCTTGGCCCGCGGGTCCCTCTTCTCCGCGGCTGGGGCTGGCGGCCGCTGCGCCTCCGAGGGCTCGAAGGAAAAGCTCTTTGCTTCCTTGATGGCACTGATGAGTTCGTCCTCCGACAGGCTGCCCTTGCCCTGCGACTCCGAGCCGGACGGTTCTGCCACGTGGGAAGAAAAAAAAAAAGAAAGAAAGAAAGAAAGAAAGAAAGAAAAAAAAATTAAGAATCTTATTTTCTGGCTGCTTAGGGAACAAAGACAAAGTAGATTTCACATCAGGACGTACCCCTCTAGCAGGGCTGGGAGCATAGGCACAAAGTCTTCCTGACAGGGATGACTAACAGTAATAACAGCTTAACCTTAGACATGCAGGTACTCCTTATAAAAGAAGTATCATTTACTGAGGAAAAAGCTGAGGTACAAGGCAATGCTGGTCACTGCTTGAGCAGTGGCTCAACAACATGGTTTTCCCCAGGAAAATCACCAGTCAAGAGGAACATGGGCTCAGGACACACATGACAGCATCAGACTGTCACCAATAGATACTCGTCTGCTCTGGGGACAAATACACACACAGGGCTGGTGGGTTAAGCTGATCCTAACAACCCATGTGTAGTTACCTGTAGTTTTGCCAAACTTTCAGGTGTGGAAAGTTTAAGATAAGAAACTTTTCTCCTTTTTATTTTTTTTTGGTTGACTAGTTAGTTTTTTTATTAATTTGGGGGTTGGTTTTTTTTTTGAGGGTGTGGGTGGTGAATTCTCAGTTTGCTTTTAGCTCAGTTGGGTCCAAGAATGAAACCAATTTTTTTCTACCGTAATTCTTAATATCATCATGAAGTATATTAACCAAAATAATGACTAGCTTGTCACCCAAATTTTGAAACAAAAGAAAACAAAAAAATCAACAATCTAGTCTGCATTTTCTGACTGCAATTGCCCAGTCACACTGAAACAGCCATCAGGCACACATGGACATTTGTCCTCTGGAATCCTGAGTGTTCATTCCCTAATTTGAAGTCATTATTAACGTGATGGGGTCACTAAGTGGCATTGCAGGTTGTGAGGAGTTAAGAAAGCCACCAGGAGAATAGATCCCCAAGTTTCCCCCTGCAGATGCTGGTGAAGAGGTCCATGACAGGACAGTGCCTGCATCCACAGGGTTGGGTACCACAGCCAAGGGGAGGAGGGTTTCCAGCCCTGTGGTTGCAGATGGTGCCCCGAGGTGACCTGCCCAGCCCGTCTTTGCAGCCCCTGGCATCAGCCCCTGAGTCCACCCAGCTGTGCTGGCCACATCTGGAAGCTCCTTTGCAACAGAGGGTGGGAAAGAGACTGTATCAGATGGGACTTGGGGAAAAACAGCACCAAGAGTGCCAGAGTTCAAGCAGCTTTTGGACAACACTCTCAGGCACATGGTGGGATTCCTGGGGTGCCCTGAGCAGGCCAGGAGTTGGGCTTGATGATCCTTGAGGTTCCCTTCCAACTCAGAATATTCTATGGTAACTACTGTTTCTGGGTATTTCCTGATTTAATTTCTCATGTAGCCCAGCCAATTTCTTCCTGATCATGTGCCTTCCTTAAGATGATTCAGGTAAAGGGGGATGTTTCAGCAATGGCACACCTGTGCCACCACATCCTGTCAGGAGATGGGCAAGAAAAACAACCCCTCCAAGCAATTCTGGTTTCTGCACGTGCCGCTACGCATCATCAATGATACTGAGCATGTTTTGCTGGTATATCCGCAGCTCCTCTGACAAAACAGCTCTTGTAACACGTCTCCTTCACACAAGAAACTCCTTCTGCACCCCAGATTGTGACTGCAGACAGGATTAAGGTGCTGGCACTGTTACAACGCACACGTCTGGATGCTGGGAAGTTTCTGGTGCATTGGGAGCTCGTGCATCCTTCTCCTCTGGCTGCAGGAAGCTGCGTGAGCTGTGCTGCTCTCCTGCATCACCACATGAGAGCATTTTCTCCCTGAGCCATGACTGAATCCGGCACGAGTCCAAACGGGCATGTGACTTCCAGCCCTCGTAGCGCAGCAACGCGCCGTCCCTGGGCTTCACCCTGCTCCTCCCTGTGCTGGCAGTGTGTAACTCTCAGCCCTGGCATTCACCTTGTGAATAAAACAGTCCTTTGTGGCCAGCAGCAGGGTGTCACATTTACTGCTGGCACTGGGAAGTGGATAAATACCCACAGCCTTTCAGCACCAGCACAGCACCGAGACACACCATGTCTTCCTTCCCCAGAACGATGAGGGCCAGAAATTAAAAGCAAAACATTTTCAAAAGCTTTGGTCCAAGCAAGGGGTGACTGGCAGCTTTGCCAGAGTGCTTGAGGGGCACCTAGGAGCCACAGCTTTGCTGGGTCACTGGGTGGGAATAGCAAGGGCAGGTTTTAAATTTCTTCCTTGCTTATGAATGCAGGGTCTGAGCATGGAACACCCCCAGCTGCGGGAAAGGGGGGGAAATCCAGAGGAAACACCCCTTGGGAGCCAGCCTCTACAAGAAGATGCCTTCTTCTCTCCTTAACACGATGGATAAGCAGTTTTGATGGGATACAGATTCCGAGAGTCTCCAGGGCAGCCGTGAACAGTCACCAGGACTGAATAAGTAACAGTGCCTGAAGTCCTTAATTACCTTGTAGCAAAAAGTGTAAATCGATGAATAGTGGCACGACTCAGGAGTAGTGTGTGATTTCACTCAGCCAAACAGAAGAAGAAAAATGTGGCTCTAAAGTCTATTCATTAAAGTTTCTGGCTGATGCAGGCAGAATAAATTCACAGCTGTGGTGGACTCTATCTCCTTTTTCTGTGTGGAAGTGTACAAATGCTCCCTCCCTTTTCTGTAGGAACCAAATATTTCCCTAAGGGGAGGTATTAGTGTGGGTGCTGGACTGCCATTTTAAGGAAATTCTAGCTGTTTTTTTAAAATGCTTCTAAATGACTTTAGAGCAATGGAAGGTTTCAGTTTAAGGATGTTCATTGTCAAATTGTTCATTGTTAAAGGGTTTTGATCCAGAACACTGAAATTTAATTTTCAGACTAAAAATTGTTTCCTGTCACAGAACTTTGTTCCTTTTTAAAGCACTATGCTACTTTCATATTTTAAGAGTGTAAAATAGGGAAAACAGAGAATAGACATGCACTACTGCAGTAATCAGACAATAAGAAAATGTATAAACATGGGATTTTGGTGCCCTCCAAGAGAAATCAGGAGTCTTTTAAAGAATGAGACTGGTCCTTTGTCCCTCCAGTCCCCTTTGTAAATGAGGTGACAGCATTTCCCTCCTCAGCACTTTATAAAAGCAGCACTTTATAAAAGCAGCACTTTATAAAAGCAGCACTTTCACATGAAAACAGCACTGATTTTTAACAGTTCAACCTTATTTTCTGCAGGGGCAGAGATGTTAAGCCAACCACTAAAATTTTAATTATATGAACCCAGTCACTTGCATTGCCCTGATCCCACACACCTCATTTCCCTTGAGGAATCTGGACAACCAGGGTGACCAAGAGACCCCCAAACCACCAGGACCCAGCTCAAACCATGGCCTAGATGAAGAAACCCCAGTGATGGCCACAGGCACAGTGCTTCCCCTCGAGGAGAGATCCCTGGGGGGGCCAGGCTCAGCAGGCCTGGATCCCTCTCCAACACAGCAAGGGCAGCCCATCCGGAGCAGTGCGTTGTGATGGGGAGCACAGTTTGCCTCCCCCCTCACTTTGGCTACGCAAACTGGTGCCAGAGCAGAGCACAAACACCTCCAGCCATGGAGACTTGTCAGTGTCCTCTCACACCCCGTTACACCCACCCCAAAAATCCGTGGTAATTCTCCAACCTGCAGGGCTACAATTGCAACCACTTTCCGAATAGCAAAACCCCCAGTGCCCTGCACCGGCACGAGCATTACCTGTGCCAGAGGAGGGTGGTGTGACAGACCCTGGGCTGTCATCCTCCGGCTCCGACACCGTCACCGTTGGCACCACCTCATGGCTTGGCTTCAGGCCAGTGTCCGGCTGAGTCGGGCTCGGCTCTTTGCTGGCAGCTTCCTTGGTGCTTTCTGTCTCAGTGAGTGTGATCTTGACGGGGGCTGTAGCCACAGAGGGACTGTGCTGACCCTCAAACTTCCTGTCTTCCAGCAGGTCTTGCCCCTTGGCTGCCTTCGTGCTCTCGGAAGGCATCGGTGGAGGTTCAGGGGCGTGGCTGGACCCTGCAGGTGTTCCCCGGTACTTATCACTAAGGCCTGGGCTCTCATCTTCTGAGTCAGAGTCATGTTTTTCTTGGTACTTTATTTCTTCTGATCTACTTATGTCCATGTATTTGTAAGCTTCTACTTTCATGGGATCTGCTAAGGTTTTGTCAACTTCAGTAGACTCTGCAGGAGTCATCTCTATTCCCGAGTCTGAGCTAAACAAGCCACGGGACTCAAACCCAGTCACATCTTGAACAGGATGCCCCAGAGCGTTAAACCCCTCTGTGCTGCCCGAACAGGGAATGGGGGTATTTTCCTGCTGATAGATGCCCGTGAAATAGGTGGAGTCCCGCGGGGTGGTGTAGTGGACATCGGAGATCAGAGAGGTGTAGAAGGAGTTGTCCCCTCCGTTGGCAGTGGAGCCATAGTCAAAGAGATGCGACGAGCCTGTGACACCTGAAGCAAACACAAAAGAACGAGGCACAGTAAGAGCCAAATGCCTTTCTGCAAAGCCACACTCACTCCCTGCTGATTTTAGATTTGGTTTGTGAACCAGACTTGACCTTGCTTGCAAGCTCTTGGGGACTGTCTCTTTCTATACCTTTGGGCAATATAGTGGCACATCTGTCAGAACAGCAGCTGGAAGCCTTGTGTATCTTTAAATAGCCATAAGGATCCTGATAGCAACTAAGAATTCCTGGCCAATGTTTGCCCAGCCTGTGAATAAAAACTTCCTGTGATTGCAACCTCACAACATCCCTCACAATCCAATCCAAGGGCTCAGCAGCCAATATCCTTAAAAGAAGTCTAATGTCTAATACAAAGCCAATTTAAAAAAAAAAAATACATAGAATTAGAGAAGTTTCATACAAAGGAAATTTTCATTAAGTAAAAAATTCTGCTGGACAGAAATTGAGAGGGAAAGTTGGCAAGCAGATTTGGATCACATTTTCTCTTAAGAGTAGCCACCCCAAATTCGTGAAACACCAAGGCAGAAACTAAACATCCTCATTTAGCGATTTCCGCGCATTCGGGAAGCTGTGAGCCCGTGTGCATCACCCAGAAATCATGCTGGCATGAAGGTGGTTAAACCCATGCATCATTTTCATACGCTGCCTCTAATTCACTCTGCCACGCTCTCAGCTCCTGGGGATGACGCTAATTAAATTAGAAACAGCGGCCACTCTCTCTCTGCAGCATTAACACAAAGCACAGCTCAACGACGGGAACGGCGAGATCCCCCACGAGGGAGGTGGGAGAGACGGACTTCTATAGGGGCCGGGAGAATGGCATGAGGAGGAACAAAGCCGATGTCCGTAGGAGCTGGTGCCCATGGGAGGGCGTAGCCTGTTAACCCCTCGTGTGCTGAAGCATCACAGGGTCTGGCTGGCTTTCTCCCACCTCTGTCCATCACCTGCAAGGGATGTGGGGCTCCCGACCTGCTCCACACGTGCCTGGGCTACCACACACAGCGCAGACTTCACTGTAGTACTAAAGGGACATTGCTGCAGCAGCAAAGCCAGAAGCTGGGAAATGTCAGTGCGAAAGCTCCCGAGCTACTTGCATTTGAGTATTTCCTTTCTCCCGGCACACACAGAATGATACCACCTCTAAACACCATCACAATTGCTTTTCCCCACAGCCCTCCATGCATCAGGCATGTGCAGCCCATTTAGTGAGCCCTGAAGCAGTATTCCCTCCCCCCCCGTAGTACTTCAGTGTTGTAGCTGAAGGCTTTATTTTACCACACAGCCTCACTGGATTTGACACACACACTCCCCCAAGCCCCGTACAAAGGCAGAGCGATCATTTCCCTCATCGTATTTTTTTATTGTTCAGAGTTGTGATGTCTTGCAAGCAACTTCCTTTCCCTGGATCACCTCTAGGGTGGGAACAACATGCCCCTCCTATTACAAGGGGAAACCTGGTAGCACAGGGGAAAAACAACCCAAAAGTGCCACACCTTGCTTTTCAGCCTACTTGTGCTACCTGCTCCTGTGTCCCCATCCTCTCCGGCTTTGGGTGCTGCTGCTCCCCACCAGTCCTCCCCGCTAATCTGCTCCTGCACACACCATGAGGGCAGCAGCTCCATCCCCACAGCCAGGCATTTGTAGCAGCCTTTGCCACAGGAGAGCACAGAGCAAGGGGTGCTGCAGCCAGCAGGTGAAAAATCATCCATTCCCAGTCATTCCCAGCCTTCAGCTGGGTGTTCTTGCTGCTGTGTAGCACTGCACAGAACTTTTCACAGAAACATTTATCATCAAGGCAAGCTCTTGCCTCAGAGTGGTGAGGGTCACTGTGGAGATTTTTCCTACACGTGTGAACTTGGGGCTTATTTCCCCCTCTCTATCTATGTAACTTTACATTTACCTACTCTAAATTTCACCTTCTATTTTCCTGCCAGCTCACTCAGGGCTGCGAGATGCTTTTGTAGCTTGCTGCAGGCAGCTCCCATCCTCACTGCTCCGAATAACTCAGTCCCAACAGCAAAGCTACATGAGAACGAAGCCTAAGTGGAAAACCACAGCGAAACCAAAGCAGAAGGAGAGATAAACTGAGCTGCCCAGCACCCAGGTTCTGCCTGAGGTCATCCAGTGCCTTGCAAGGACAGCTCACACCCAGAACACATTTCTAAAGGAGCAGTAAGCAAAAAAGGGAAAGGTTCTATGCCTTGCAAGTGCTCTTCTTGCTGAACTCGCCTTTTTTGAAAATTATCCATAAACAGGCTTGGATTTTCACAAATGTGTTGGTTAGTTGGAATTATCTGATGCATCGTTTACGCCAACATATTTCAGGCTGTGAATTGCTGACTACAGACTATTTATGCCTGTTGCTGCCAGTATCTGCTGTTTGTAATTTATTATTTGTGCTGGGTGAGTGGCTCTCTAAGTCACGGGGTTTCAGGGCTGCTCTTTCGTGAAATGCTTCCTCAGTGCCTCCTGGACCTGATCCAAAGCCCACTGAATCCACTAGAAAAGTCCCACTGATTCTGAGTGGCTGTGGACCAGCTCAAGATGCCTGTGGAATACTTTCTGCTCCGGAGGAATACACTGTCACAACACCATCAGTGGGCAAAAATCCCTTCCTACAAACATCCCACTATTGCTAGGAGAGAGGGAGCACAAACAGAGTCAAGGGAGATTGAAGCTGCCGCCAAACCAATATTCACAGATGCTGTTCACAGCTTTCATTTGTGCTTTGTCCACAGTACACGGGAGCCAGATGCACAAGCATTTGCAGCTCTTAGCAATGCTGATCAATAGAGCAGTGGAAGGGTTTCTAATGCATTTGTGTCAGGTGCTTCATAGCAGGAGTTATAGCGAGCCAGGGCAGCTCGCAGGAGAGCCACGGTGATAAAGAGATGCTGGGAAAATATCATCCTGTTCTTTAGGTTATTCCTCAGCAGAAAGAAAAATAACCCTGAAATAGACATTGACACAAACATCACATTTTCAAATAGTACAAACCTGGTACTGTAGCAGATGTTAACACAAGAGCTGATTTAGAGTGGAATTACTGTCAATCAGAAACCTTTTCCTTTTTCCTGCAGCAGTTTTGCAAATAAAAATGAAAAGAGAAAATGCATTTCCTACTGGGGTTGAGGAGGAGAGAGAGTTACAGGGCATGTGAGCACGTCTGAGCAAGGGGAGGGTTCACATTAGCAGGACATACGGGGATCCCAACTCTCAAGGCAACAGCAGAGTCAAAAGCACTGAAGACAGCTGAAATTGCCTAATTAATAGGATTTAATGTAACTCCCTATTTCCACTGGGAATGATTTAAAGCCATTGCTAAAACTGCCTCTCATTTGGGAAGTGTGAATCTATCAGCTATTAGGCTGGCTATTAAAGACATGGAAACTGATAATAGCTGAGCAGATTTTTGCTGAAGAATGGTGTATTCAGAGCTTGGTGATTAAGAAATGCCCTCTCTGACTTTTAAGTTTATTTGGTTCAATATCCGTGGGAAGGAGAAGCCTTGAATAGCACTGGTAACAGATGACAGTATCAGGTCTGAATTTACCCTTGTTACAAAGGTTGGGGTTTTTTTAATCTGGATTTCACTCAAAACTACCCAAAAACTGGCCTGCCAATTCAGGTGAAGGAAAGCTATTCAGTTCCTGAGAGCAGCAGTTGTGCTTTCTCGTAACACGAGCCCTCAGGAAATAATTTTGCTTCCTGCGACCAGCTAAGAAGTAATGGGTCTGATTCAATCACTCCAGCACAGCTGAGATGCTCAGCAAGTTACATGTGTTTTCATCAACTGCAAAGGGAAAAAAATATTGGAAAATGACTGTTTTGTTTGCTCAGAATAAGTGAATGCTCCAGAAACCCTCTCCTACGGAACTGGATTTAGAGCTATTTAGCAATTGAGACAGGAAATAATTTAGAAATCATTGGTTCCATGCAGAGTAGCTCTTAATTTAAGAAAGGCAGCTGAAGACCAATTTGGATCAAGGCAAGCTGCACTGCTGCAGCATACTGGAAGAGGGAACAAAAAGTTAGCTGAGGATCACAGACAAGAAAAAGAGCTGATTTAAATAAAACTGATTCTTTTTTTTCCCCAACTAGAGTATTCTTGGCCTTATTAAAATTGATCACTTCAGAATATTGTTCTCAACTTTCAATAAAATAACTTTATTTCATATTAACCTGTCAAGCTTCACATGCAGCTCTGGTGATCTTCACTGGCACAGACAAACTAATATTTGAGGGACCTGATCTAGTGGAAGATGTCCTTGACCATGGCGGGAGGGTTGGAATAAGATGATCTTGAAGGTCTCTTTCAACTCAAACCATTCCCTGGTTCCGTGACACGACATTTCAGTTCCCCAGAACAGCTGGCAACCCCTCAATGCGAGGTTCTGTATTTATCGCGCGTCACCGATTCGGTCAAAACTCTTAATTTTTCTGAAGAAGAGAGCGGAGAACTAATCTTTAATTAGGTGATGCAGTTTTTACAGCCTGAAGCTGTGCAGAGAAGAGAAAATCTCTTTGGTTGCAACTGGAGGAATCAAGGTTTCAGCGACCTTTTCAGACAAAAGCAGAACAGTGGGAGCAAGCAGCTTCCAGCAAATTCCCGTAAGTCTTTTAAATAGTTGGCTCTGACTTTTTGCTTTGGATATTGAGCTTTAGGAGCCATTACTGGCTGTCCCAGTGCTGCAGAGCTGTGAGCTCCCTGAAGCAGGGTCTTCCCAGCTCTCTCCCACGGCAACAAGGTCCAGCTTGTTCCATTTGGACACTCGCTGACCTGCGGTAATTCATTAATTAGAGATAATAACAACGGGAGTACACTTGTTTGACTGGCCTCAAATGATGCTAGAGGGTCTCTCAGGCCACAGGTCACTCCCAGTACCTCAGCCACTCAGGGGCCACCCAGAGATTTTAGATAAAGGGGCCAAATCTAAGCGATGAGCATTTTCCAGAGCAGCAACTCCACTCTGACCCAAGACCCTTGAAGCCACTTCAGAGCTCAGGGATATGCAGCAACTTACTTTCAGCACTGAGACTAAAGCCTGGCTCTTAAAATTATATCCTATATTCTCTTAAAGGCTCAAGGAGGTAGTGTGGCACTTTGCCAAGCTTTTTATTTTATAATGACTCTCTTGCCTTGAAAGGCTGATTTCATAGCAAGGCTGTGGGAGCCACCATGGCATTCCACGGCACCTGACAGTGGTGCAGGAGAGTCCCATTGCCCAGGAGCTGCCATTACCTAAACATCTGCATCCGGAGATCAAACCCCAGCTGGGGGCCCTCTCTGTTTCCCAGTCCCACATCAGCAGTTTACATTCCAGCCTCTCCATTTTTATCACTCAGCCACGACCATTAGGAAAATGTATCTTCCTGCTTTCTTACAAATGCACAACAAAAGTAGCTGTTAAACAGTCCTGCCTTTTTTTTCTGTACCAAATTCATAATTTTGTCATCAGCCACTGGTAAAAAACTTTTGCTTGACCTTGGCTTCTTTTTATTCTTCACTTACACTTAAAAAAGGAGGAAAAAAAAGGGAAAGAATTTCTCCTATTTTTTGACCTTGATACATGATGTTAATTTTTTCCTTTTTTAGTTTCCCAACTCAGTTACCTTCCTTTTTAAAACTCATAGTATCTTACTGTATTCTCATCTGTATCCATGCACATCTTTATACAGATGTTCAGTGTTACATCACTTCTCCACACCTCTTTACCCTGCTCAGACAGACCAGCAGTCCCAAGTCTATCTCCAAATCCAAAGCACACCATTTTCTTGGATCCAGACCAAGCTGTTTTTTCCTCTCTGCTTGATTTCAAATTCAACCCAAACCTCAGGAAAGCTCCAGATTTCCAAACGTCCTTGAGTGGTACCTTCCTGGCAGTGACAAGGGCAGCTCGCACGAGTGGCAGAGGCATTGCTCAACCCCAGCCCAAATCACACAATGCTTTGAAATAGTCTGGCCACCCTCAGGGATATTTGAGTGTACCACTTGGGAGTCATGCTCTCAATTCTGCAAGACCCTTCAGTGGGAATTTTCTAACCCCAAACACTTCAATATCCAAACAAAACTCAAGAGTGCTTTAGCAGTTGTGCATCAACTCGAGTAGAGCTCGAAACCCAAATGGCTGAGAACTCTCATGCCAAGCAGAGGCATCACTGCGCTGTGGATAACACCACTGGATCAGCTCCCAGTGCCCCCTGGATCAGCCTTTCCCAATGGCCAGAGCCAGTTGTCAGCCCTGAGCTATCCCACATCCAGACGCTCTAGGCTAGACAGAGAAAGCAGCAAGCCGCCTGCAGGAGAACTGCAACGGGGTGTGCATCCCTGGAAGCAGTGCCAGCTATTCCCAGCTGCCAGGAGATGGTGCTCTTTGTTTTAGCTCAGGATTCCCAAACCCACTTTACAGGTTAGCAACCTCCTTTCCTCCAGAGCTCTCATAATCCTGTCTGCAGCAAAGATACATCTCCACAAATGGCATTGGCGGACACGAACGGCCACACCCCGAGAGTGGTTTGGGGATTCATTTGCACAATAGATGCTACAGGAAAACCGGATGCACCAGAAGCATACATGATGCTACTTCTATTATTCCTTCCCCCTGGTTCTCTGCATGGTCCTGACTGTGTTGGGAAACACAGAGCAGCAAGAAGGCTGCTTCCCGCTGTCTCCAGCAGCTGGCAGTCTGTGCCTCAGCTCCTGGGGACAGGAGTGAGTCAGTGCCTCAGCTGTGCGAGTTATCCATCCTTCCCCTCCAGATCCCGCAGCAACGAGAGGAAACATTGCCATGGCAGGTGCTGTCTCCTGCACAGGTAGGAGGGCAAAAGGACAGTGTAGAAAAAACAGGCTTAATCCTATTGACACTCTGATTACTCCATTGATTTCATTGGAGTGACTTCTGATTCATCTTCCCTGAGATAGAAGCGAGCCCTAAATTCAAACAAGTTAATGATAAGCTTTGGTGCATGTAAAACCTCTCCTTCAGGTCATTTTGCAGAGGATATGAGTTACTACAGCCTCCCAGCTGGAGTTTCATCACTTTTCTACAGCTTCAGCTGTCTATTGTAAACAGGCATTGCAGCTTCTGGATGCAGGGATACCCAATCTCAGTGCTCCACGTGATAAATATATGGGGCAGTGGGGAGTCAGCTGGGATCCCAGCCCCCAAAAACCTTGGCTGCTGAGGATCAGGAACCTTTATCAACTCCCCACTTTCTTGTAAGCACAGAGGCTGGAGCAGGGGGCAAATCCCTTTCAAGATCCAACCCTTAGAGGCCCTAACTTTTGGGAGCCTCAGTTTGCCTGGTTGAGAAACTCCCCTCAGCAGCCGGTGGCAGGTCACCATCACATTATGGTTCTCCCCAAGGCCCTGCCTGGGGGCTTTTCCTGTTGCCCCAGCCAGCTTCTGGTTTCTTCCAACACCTGGGCAGGCGTGGATCAGGTCCTGGCTCTGCTGTGGAGTGCTACATCCCCATTTGTGGGAGGGATGTGTAGGAAATGCTGCTGAGCTTTTAATAAGATTAAGACAGGTCCACTCTGTCCCAGCAGGATATTAACAGCATCTTTTTTTTGGCCACAGATTCTGCACCACAGCAGCTACTGTCTCCCTGTCACTGCCTCTTCAAAAAGACACCAGGGTCCACCTTTTTGCTGCTGCTGAGTAGCCACTGTGGGTGTCGTGGTGCACCCCAGACCAAGCCAAGTCAAATAGGGGAGCAGAGCTTGGTTTGGTGATGTTGAATATCCTCAGCTCCCATGGACATCCATGGAGCTCACAGCATCTGGCAGGGGAGGCTGAGCAGGTGCCCCAAAGCCAACCATGAGTGTGCAAAGTGAACCCATCGTAAATGATTCAGCAATTCCCACCCCCATGTGACCTCGGGGCTTTCTGCTTCAATAAATGGTCTCAGAGAGCTCCAGTTTGACCTCGCAGGAAAACCCTGGCATAAGGTCTGTGACAGCCCTCCACAGTACTCTGGACAGCATGAAAAATCCAGAGCATTTTGAAAGGAGGCCTGAGAAAGCACAAGAATGATTTGAAATGTGCACAAAGCTGCAAATGCTGCTAGATGTGCAGCATTATTTTAAAAAAAATATAAGTGAGCTAGCAAAAATCTGGTTCAGGTAAAAAAAGTTTTCACACCACTGATAGTAACATGAGGTTGATAGGTTGCAGTGACACCAAGATACTACCTAAAATACCATCAAATGCAATTTCCTGAGGATAATTAAAGCCCACTTAAAAGATTAATTCTTTCTTATTTCACTGTAGTCACATTTTCCCTGGAATGATAAAACTTCACTGAGCCCGACGACAAAAATACTCCAAGCACTAAGTGAATTAGCACCTAAATCGTGCTTTTCCATTACCTGAAATGGGACCCAACTGCCTTTAGAGCAATAGACTCCAAAGCATCTCACAAAATCTGGATGTGTTTGGCTAAGTCTCATTTGTCTTTTAAGTTCTAAAATACCTAAATCCCATTTCCAGCATGATTCAGGAAATTCAGCTGCTCACTGTTTTTACCCCCAGACTGCTCCAAAGCAGCTGTCATACTCCACACTCCGACCAGGTTGTCCTCCAATCTCCCCAGCAGAACCACCTTCTCTCCTGGCCAGATTCTATCCCTGGAATGTCCTGTCCCAGGCAACTTCAGCCCATCCAGCCCCACCTTTGCTGGGTCCCAGTTCCTTGTGAATTCAGCTTTTCATGTTTGCTCCAAGTCAATCCCCAGCCACAGAGCTACAGACTCCAACTCAGCCTGGAAAAGGGAGGAATGCCAACGCCAGCTGCTTTTGATGCCGAGATAAACCTGGGACAGAAATCACTGCCCTGCAGCTTCAGGCTCTTCCACAGGGAGGGAAAACCCAGCGTTGGAGAAGAGCTTTGCTGAAATACAAGTTCTTAGTAAGAATCTGATACACATCTGGACTGTCTGCTGAGTTCTCTCTATGCCACTCATACCTGACCACAACGTCTCATAGAAATCTAGCTACTAAAAAACGAGAGAAAAAGCAAAAAGGGGTCTTGCACTCGGGCTTGGCTTCCCATCCCCCAAGGCTGAAGCCACTCCAGCCACATGAATCGTCCAGGGAGACAGAGCGACAACTGCGAAGAAGTTCAGCTGAAATCACTGGGGGTTCTCAAGAGGAAAATTAATTTTGTGACAATGCCTAACATCTACAGTGATGTGTCAGGCACAGTAATTCAGGGAGAAAACCAGCTGTCAGGCATTGCGGGCTCGGGTAAATCAGGAGTGACTCCACCAAAGGCACAAGAGTTACACCTGCATAAAACTGTCACCAGGCAAGGAAGTACGAGGCCCTGGGAGCCAACAAATAGAGTCTGAAGACAAGGCATTACTGGCCACACATCAGGATCAAATCTAACGCCCAGGGGACAGCAGGGAAATCTAGGTCAGAGAGGACACGGCACTGCCAGGCTGACGCAGGCAGACACAGAAAAATATCAAAAATCACCATCGAGCTCTCTTTCCACCCAAGGTTTTCCCACCTCAACATGACCTGCTCCAGAAATGCCAGAGGACCAGGTGTGCTGACTCCTGGTGTCTACCTTTACTGGCAGCAACAGAAACATTAGGACAAAAGACCCTGTAGAGCACTGAGTAGGATCCAGATCATAAAATATCAGAAAATATTTAAAGAAAAAAAGAGAAATGGGGAGGTTCTGCAGAGTCAGGTGAGGCAGCAGACTCTGATCCAAGTGCTAATGAGGTTTCCTTGCACATTAAGTGATTTCTTTCTGTTTCTAGCAGGTGGTGCCTTCTAGAATGCATCTGAAAGTCAATGAAAAAGTTTTCAAAAGTATATTAAAAGTTAAACCTCTCAAAGTAGTGCAGAATTTGGGGCAGAGCCACCGCAGTCATAAATCAGCATCAACCTCCTGGCTCCAGCTTCTGCTTGAGGAGGATCAGGCCATGTGTGCTATAACTAATGCTAGAAGTGTCCTTGCCTTCAAGGTCTCTCCTTTCCTTAACTGTCACTGTGTCTCTTCTCCTGTGACAGATGAGTTCACTCCCAGCAGAGACAGAAGAATCCTCCCCAGACATCTCACTCCCCTGGAGGATGTTTTTTAGACCTATCCCACCCTTCACTCTACGTTGGTGAAGAACCAATACAACCACAAGCCCTTTCCTCTCTTTAACTGTGAATACATGACACCAAAATTATTCACCCACCCAGGAGAGCAGCCAGAAAGTTTCAAGCCTGTGGTCTGAGTGGAGGCATAATTAAGATTTCATGGAACACAGGTTAGTTTGGCTGTCCCCCTCCCTGAGAGCCCAGGAGATGCTCCTGCTCCTTCCTTACTTCCTCGCAGGGGGCCCCAGCTCCCCACAGTCGAGGCTGCTGGCTAAATCACAGCCTTCTGCAGAGTTAATGACAGCAGAGTCTGCACTCCTGAAAGCTTCTGAGGCTGTGGCAGAGCAACCTCGATCCAAACCAACCATTTGCTGGAACTGCTGTGTGTTATTAAAGCAGGAGGGGAGCAGCAGCTCCACAGCAGCGCCAGGACCAACCTCCCTGTCGGGAGCTTCTCCCGGCACTCAGAGGCACAGCTGGGGTTTGGCTCCACGAGGGAAAAGCTGGGGATAATTATACAGGTCCTGATACCTCGTGCAGCTTTCCCAGAGAAGGGTCAGGTGCTTGTGGAAGCTGCAGAGAAAGGCAGGAGCAGAGAACTCTCTCCTGTCGCTCTGCCTGTCCTCCCATCCGTATGCCAACAGCGCTGCTGCCTCACCCATACCTGCTGCAGGATTTCTTGGAAAAGCTGCAATGAAAACTTAGATTTTTCAATCACAGGGAGGTCTGTTTTCTGCCAAAGGATGTCCCTTCCCCCAGTCAAACACCCAAAACTCCCAACCTGATGCCACCCTGGCCTTAGAGGGGGCAGAAGGCACTGAAAGGGTCTCCTATTCAGCCCAGGAAGGTTTCAGATCCTGAACAACTGAAAATTTTTGAGAGTAGTTACAGAAGTAACTCTCAGATGCAATCAGTGGAGGTGCTCCTGCTTGAAGAGACAGAATAAATACATGACCTCTGGAGCAGCTCTCCTGCTTCAGGCTCTAGAATGAGCTACTTTTGGAAGACAGCTACACAACGCTCAGAATTGCATCAGTGATGACCAGCAAGGACCTTTCCATCCCAGCAGATACACCAGATACAGCACTTCAGCTGAGGAGAGAGCAGGTTCTAGAACAAGTTCTGGACAGGACATCTCTGCAGATGTTGCTGATTCACCCACAGGTTTGTGCCACAGTGATAAAAAATTTCCAAAGAGAATATGAAAATATGGCAAGCCGTTTCTTTCTGAGCTGTTTTCAAAGGGAGAGGAGATCCAGAAAACTTCAGGGCAAGTGAAGCAGTTTGTCTTCTGGGAAAAGCCCAATTTTAGAGTCTACCACTGTCAGCGAGCCAGAGGGCATTTGGAAGAGCACCACTACTAGCTAAGCTTAAGCATTAGAATCATAGAATGCGTTGGGTTGGAAGAGACCTTATAGATCATCCATTTCCAACCCTGCTGCCAAGGGCAGGGACACCTTCCACTAGGCCAGGTTGCTGCAAGCCCCATCCAAGCTGGCCTGGAACACTGCCGGGGATGGGGCGGCCACAGCTGCTGTGGGCGGCGTGGGCCGGGGCCTCAGCAGCCTCAGAGCCCAGAATTTCTTCCACATCTCCAATCTAACTTCACTCTCTGCCAGCTTGAAGCCATTTCCCCCAGGTCCCATCACTCTGTGCCCTTGTAAACAGCTCCTCTCCTGCTCTCCTGTAGCACTTTTAGGTACTCAAGAGCTTCAATTAGGTCACCTCAGAGCCTTCTCTTGTCCAGGCTGAACACCCCCAGCAGAGCAACTCTAACCCTTGGAGCATCTTGGTGGCCTCCTCTGGACTCACTGCAAGAGTTCAATGTCCTTCCTGTGCTGAGGACTCCACAGCTGGATGCAGCTTTCCAGGCGGGGTTTCACCAGAGCGGAGCAGAGGGGCAGAATCCCCTCCCTCAACCCAGTGCCCACACTGGTTTTGATGCAGCCCAGGACTCAGCTGAGTTTTTGTGCTGCCAGCATATATTGCTCAGTCACGTCCAGCCTCTGGCTTGTGCTTAAAAAAAAAAATTTAAAAATTAAGTCTAATAGCCTTCTTGGCTATAGTATTGGCTTTAGGAAGCAAAGGAAAAATATTGAGTGTGGGAAACTTCATTTTCTCCTGTAATTTTGACATTTGGTTCTCTCTGGTAATCAACTCATAACATACATACAGGATATCACTCGGATAAAGTGGTAACAGGGAATTAAGACAATAAGATGTCCTGGAGTGAGGTCTTTACATGCAGTATCAGACACTGCTAAGCACTCATTGCATTAAAAACCTCAGCCAGGGTGATGTAGATGCATCAGAGGATAACTCTGTGCTCAGGGATGCAGCAGAGGATGACTCTGTGCTCAGGGATGCAGCATATTCCCCTTGGGAGTGAGGGTGTGTGTGCAGTGCTGCAGCCCGAGCACGACTGCAAACCCAGCAGGGCACTAAAGGAGGCCAGAGCCAGCCCACGGACTGAAATAAAATAAATAAGAGCTCATGGACTAACCCTGCAATGTAAAACAGAAAGTCCCTGACAGGGATGGACAGGGCAGGGAGAAGAGACCCCCGTTATTTGTCTGTACCTTGTCCTTCAGCACAGAAAACCCAGGAGCTGGGCATTTCTGTGGTTTGTTCTGCCTGTTCAGGACAAGAACAGAAAGATGCAGAGAAGCTACAGAAGATGCTGATGGCACAAGCACTGGAGGGCAGGACACCTGGGACCAGTTTAGAGGAGGGAATAACAGATAAATTTATATTGTACAGTAGAGGGAAGGGAGAGGGAGAACAGGATCACAGTCTATAAATACCCTCAAGGTATAAGTGAAGGGAGGGAATTAGTCACTGTCTTAGAGGAAGGGAGAAAAAGTGGCTTGAAGTTAAGATATAAAATTAGGCTACATGTCAAGGTATAATTTTCTTGAGGGAAAAGGGCAGAGGAGTGTAACAGGGAGCACAGGGGTGCCACCACCTCCCCATTACAGCACAACCGGGTGAAGAAATGAATTCCAGTTCTGCCCTTTGACAGGGTTCCAGATGTCTTTTTCTGGCACCACCATGAACAGCCTGGTTTTGCCTCTTGTAAAATAGCACTGCAGATGAAAACTGGGCAAATAAGAGACTCTTCAATCTGGCAAGAGAGAAAATTAAAGGGAAGTAATTCTGCTTGGAACTGAGCTGTAACAGATTTATTTTTTTTTAAACGATTTTTTTAATGTGAAACAAAAGCAAACCAATAAAAATCATTCTAGGTCAAATCAATTTAATTTGACCTGAAGCTAAATGTCAGATCTGGTTTACAGCAAACTCCTGATACCAAAAAGAAACTGCTGTGCACCAGGGTCCCTCATGGCAGCCTGTGCAAATTGGTGCATAAGGGGGACTCTGGAAGGTGTCCTTAATTTTCACTATCCCACTCCAGCTGCACCTAACAGGGTCCAGGCTCCCTTCAGAGAAGCATCTTTTATCTTCTACCCTAACTTCTCCCCAAGTCCAACCACTCTGGCACAGAACCCACGTGACCAAAGCTCAGACCCATCTTAGCTCCCAGCATTTTGGATTCAAGCCCATGAAATTATTCACCACATCCTATAGTTGCTATAGCAACATCCTATTGAGTATTAATATAAATGGCAGTTCCAAAATCCCGTCTATTGGAAGGAGTTGTGCAGCAGGGGCAAGAGACATCTTTGCCTGAACAGCTTTCCATTCTCCATCTCTCCCAACACCAGCTGATCCAGGCAGTGGATTAACCATGTCCTGTCTTCCCTCAGTGCTATCAGCTGTGGCACTGAGCTGTGGAGGGCGAAAAGCAAAAGGAACCCCACTTCCAAAGGCCCAGCTTGTCCCAAAGCTGTCTCTTCACAGCAAAGTTTCCAGAAGTGAACAAAATACGCTTTAACCTAAATGCAGGCAATGAGTATTTTTGGTAGCCCAAGCAAACATGTTAAACCTCAGGCCTTTTTCCCTCCTTTTTTCACAAGAATTTAGAGTATGACCCTGCAGATGTTTAATTTTTCAGTAGACCTTTCTGAACACTTCCTTTTCACTAACAAGAACAATAAACACTTTTTCTGATGCTGAATGTTAATACAGTGCACATTCTTTAGCACACATGAAATTAAGTTAGTACAGAGCTGAGGATGGACAGAGGGCACTGGATGGAGGAAGAACGAGGCTTCCTATGCTCTAAAACAGAAGTGACTACATCCTTCCATTAAACTCCTCTTCCAAGAGGAAAACTGGGTTTCAGAGGTTAAAGACAACTAATTTATTAGGCAATGGCTTTCTACAATAAGTTAGGGATTTCAACAAGTTTTAAATAGCATTTGATGCTTTCTTACCCAAATGCCACATGGCTCAGGCTCTTTCCTTACAGCCCGTGAGCCCGGCGGATGCTCCCGTCAGCTGTGGGGTTGTAACACAAAAAGAGCTGCTGAGGCCCACACAGCTCCCAGACCGACCTGAAATATCCCAAAGACAACAGCCAACATTTTTCTCCTTTAAAAACTGGAAATGGAAGAGATGAGGGAAGTTGAGGATGGGAGACAGCAGGAAGAGCATTTCCAGCAGGCTATTTATACCCTCTCTGGCTCAAATCCACTTACCCTGAAGCCATTTAACACTGTTTCGTAGTGTGAAAGGGCCTTCATGTGGATAAACATTCAGGTCTGTCACTGTAAGACACTCACAACATACAGGCAGACTCTTCATTTCTAACGTTTTCATCCATTTAAATACGTCAGATACAGGCTTGAGGATTTTATGTCTGATTCTGACCAAGATGACAAGCGTAATCAGCCATTTCAGTGCGATATTTCTGTCTGCACATCCAGGATGCAATGAAACACCTCCCTTTGGCTGCCATCCCTGTTCCTGAGCCAAAGGCTGTGCTGGCGACCCAGGTCAGGGTTGTCTTTGGGGATCGAGAGTCCCCAGAGTGAAAAGGATGAGGAGACAAGAGGGAGAACAGGGAGCACTAGCTAAGAACAGGGAGAAGTACTGGGAAAGAAGAAAAAGATGAGGTGTGGAGGAGCAGGATGGAAAGCAGAGGCGGGGAAGGACACTGATGGGAAGGGAGAGAAACAGGCAGAGAAGAGTGAGAGTTAAATGAAAATGAGAATGATGCAGAAGAATTAAAACAAAGCCATGGGAACAAAGGACAAAGAAAAGCAGAGAAGAAAGCAGAGACTAGAGCATGAAATGGGTGAGAAAAGAAATTTTAGAAGCTCTAGGATAGACACGCATACCTGTCCATTTGTAGGCTCTGAAGATTACTACATTTGTTCTTCCCTCATTCATATTTATCCAACATACAGTTCTGGGATGCTATTTTTAACCATGCACAAAAAACACACAAGGAACTTTTCTCACTTCCATTTTGGAGGAAGGGCCAGGCACTTCCCAGGCACAAGGCAGATCTCTTTTTAGAATAAATTCAGAAAGACTATCAGAGCAAACCCAGTGCCTCTGAATAAATAACGCTGTTCTTGTGGAGGAGGCTGTGGCAAGGAGCTATTCTCAGACGCGCACACAGCCCCAAAGAGGAGGATGTTTGGGAGTGAATGAGGAGGTGGTGGCCTCCCTGTATGGAATTTTACCTGCCTCCTCAGGCATTTTACCTGTGTTCCTGCAGGGAAGGAGCTTTTCCAGTCTGGAGCAGCAAAGAGCGTGAGGAACAACATGCGCACAAACGCAGAGGAACGTGGTGAACACGTGAGCTGCTGTGCAGGTCCTGCTGCCTGCACCAAGGCAGCAGCTCCTTGCACCACAGCCATGCCAGCCTGCTGGATGATAGCATGAAACAGGCTCAGGAGCACCAGCCTGATGCTGTTTCTGTTCCACATCAGGTGTGGGGACCTTGGCTGGAGCAGACATGCTGCTGGAGGGAGCAGGGAGGCAGGAGGGATGCTCTGTGCATCCTCATCAGCAGGGCTGGGTATTGCTGCAGTGGGAAACACTGGGCAGGGAGGGGATTAGCTTAAGGCAGAAATGTGCTGATTTAAGGCTGAACCTTCCCCCGGGGTCATCTATGTGCTTGAATCAGTCGAATAAACTGCTGTGTCCTGTTCCCTGCACATTACAGCTGCTCTGCCCCTCACTATACGCATCAGCTGGGAATGATTTAACCAGTTACAGGAGGAAGAACCCAGAATTTGTAAAAACCACCCATCCCTTCTTGGGTAGGAGACCAAGGAAGGCAGGGATTGAATCTGAGGAAGCATCACCTCCTGCTTCTTCCCCTTAGGGCTGTTGGAGGCTGACTTAGCCCTGCCCCAAGGCTGCTCTAACTCCAGTTGGAGCCACTCTTGTGACTCCACATGAAGTGGTAGCACATGGAGATGCACAGAGCCATTTCCACCCACCTTTCCCCACAGGACCCTCTTCCCCAGCCTCATGCCATTTGACCATAAAGCACACTTAGCCTGCTTTGAAAAGCATCTGTCCCTCTCCCTGGGAGGTGGCTGGGGACACCCATGAGCAGAGATGCAGGAGCTAAACACTGTTTGGCAGGACTCGTGCAACAATCTTCCAACTATCCTTTTCTTTTTTTCACGTTCCTTCTCTTTGGCTGCTAGATTTTACTGACTAAATTGTGCAGCCTCATTCACCTGGAAGTTTATGAAGTAGGACATCGGTGAATTTTATAAGATGGCACTGGAGGTATCACTTTTATGAGAGGTAGAAACAAAAGACTTTGGTCCATCTGCAATTTGACTTTACTCAACTGCCTCTTAGAGCAGCTGGGCTGACAGAGATGCATCCTCCTGAGAGTCCAGGCACTAAAAAATCAGTAATGTGCATCAGAGTCTGAGTGCCTGCACAATTTATCCTCATTAAATTGATGTGCAATTTGAAGATACAGATCCTTGCTTAAAAATTGGTATGTTTCCCAATTCTGGTCCATTCCCAAAGTCTCTGGGATTGGAGCTCCAGAAGGCCTGGCTGCAGCAGAGATGGCTTTAATGAACTTAGCTGGTTGGGCTGTGTCCTGTGGTCAGAGGAAGAGGCCAGAGATGCAGGGAGATGGCAGGAGGGTAAAGCTGGGTGGAAATACAGCAACAGTGCTGAACCCCTGGCAGGGCTGTGGCTCAGCAGCAGAGGCTGTGAGGATGCAGAAGTGCTGTTTGATGGTTGGAAGCACGTTTTCCTGGTGAATTCAATTGCTAATGCACATGCAGAAGGGGAAGAATGCACAAATGTCCCAATGAGAATCAGCCTCTCTTGTGATACTCCTCTGTCATCTCATCCAAAGCCATGAGAGGCACGAACAAAGCCCCAGGAGAATTTGAGATATGGGAGAGGTTGCAGAGGTTCAAACACAGCCTTGCTGCCACACTTAAAGAAGGAGATGGATATCTCAGATCTGAGGCTTGCTGCCAGCCTCGGAAATGGCCAAAAGTCCCTTCTGCTCATCAGCACTTCAGCTCTCGAAAATAAACCTGTTTCCTATCAGTCCTTGGCAGGAGATGCTGCTGGGAGGGAATGGCAGCCTGTTCAAAGGGGCTCATGGAAGCAGGGAAATGCCTCCCAGATGTGCTAGGCAAGGGCTGGCACACAGTAAGGTGATATACTCCGAGTTCTTGCCCTTCCCATCCCCTCAGTGTCTGGCATATTCCATGACTTTCTTCTCAACTGCATTTTTGGGGGTCTTCGGACAAGACAAGGCCATCCTGTTTCTCTCCAGCCACCACACCTTTAAACCAAGGAGTCAGATTTTTGTAACCAAGCTGCTCCCCTCACTCAGGCCCCTGCTGCTTTCCAACTCATTTTAAGGACACTCCATGAGCAAAGGAACCAGTTTTCCACAAAATTCAAAGCTATAAGTGGGGAACATTGGGATCACTAGGCAAAGCCATCCCCTTGCCCAATGACAAACACTGTCACAGGGCCCTTTTCAGGACATCAACCTCTGTCTTAAAAAGCAATTTGGCTTTTGATTCCTTACACTCATTAGAAAATTGTTACACGACCTGTCTGATATTTAGGAGTCTCCTAAATTTCCAGCCTGAATTTATTCATCACCAACCTACGTCCATTAGTTATTCTGTCAGCATCAGCTCTTACCCCTTGAAAATATTTATAGGAAGCAATCACTCCCTTGGAGCTCTCATTTTGCTAGACTGAACAAATTACTGTCACCAGTCTCCTAAGGAAAGCTCTCCACCCTTGGACACTAAATCTCCTGAAGACTCTGGATGCCTGGTGCTACACTCTAGCAAGTTTCTTTTATTTCTTGTCCTAAATTCTTCTTTAATGCTGTGTACTTTAAAGCCACTCTTTAATGATGTTTCTACACACGGAAATGCATTTTAGTGCAGTGCAGGCAGCTCACACCATTATTTCAGTTGGCTGGAGCAGCACGAAAATCCACTGACAGCAGTAGAGTGGTTTCTGAAGCATTATTCTTTCTGGTTCAACCATCGTAATTTCTGCTCTGGTATCACAAGAGGAAGAGAAACACTGATAAGGATGGGAAATGGTGCTGAAATTGGAAGCGTACAGCACCGTCAGGAAGTTATCAGAGGTTCCCTGGCAAGCACGGCCACACAGTAAATGCCACATCAAAGAGCCAAAACCAAACTACTCCAAAACACATCCATAGGAAGGCACTTCCATGTGTGCACACACACCTACGTGCATGTCCCCTCCTCTCCCAAGCACAGGTGATGCCTTGGGTGGCTACCTAGAAACAGAGACTAGACAGGAGTAAGGGAATAAAGGTAGGTATTTATTTGAAAGGCCTTCAAAGGTTCACCCTGGGGAGCCAAAGGCTACTTCCTAAAAATGGACCCTAAGATGGACAATGAGTCTGGAGTTCTTCACACTTTTATAGGTTTCGTTCATTTGCATATCAGCATAAATTCGCCAATTAAAACTTTAGCTAATGATGTAATTTCTTCAATTTCTTCAATTTCTCCACCTCTCTTGTAGCCCTAGTTTACACCTTTTGGGCCTAGGACAATCTGAGTGTCCTTGAACAGCAAGCTCAGAGAAGCTTTGTTGTGTCTATCTGGCCTAAGAGAGCAGCTAACGAGCTACAAGAAACTTCAGAGTTACACACTAGGCAATATAGGATTTGAAAAATATAAAAGTTAAAGCCTAAGGCATCACAGGGATTAACTCTGAGCCTCCAAAACTGCTGGAATCACATTTCAGGATGACCACCACCCTCAGTGCTTTTTCCAGTCCCTGCATCACTGTGCTTGGATTGGGAAGCTCTGTGCAAGTCAGCAGGCTCACACTGAATGTTAGCCAGAGTATCCTGGCCCATCTGTTGGAGATTAAGACCACAATGGAGCAGAGCATTAATAAATGATCCACAATTCCTGCCCTCCTCCACTTTAAGACATAGCGGGGAAAAAATATTCCCAACACCCAAATGCACTTTTCAGCAACAAATAATGATTTGGCTGAGCATTAAGCACAAAAGAAAAAAGTTTAATGCAGAAGCTGAGCACCATCCTATCTCACAGGGCTTTTTTTTCAGCATGAAGAATTATGTATAGCTGAGTCTTTTTATCAGATTAATTCAATTTTTCGGCTGCTTGGACTGCTCCTGTATAACCTCTCTAAATTAAGTTTGGTTTTCTATACCTGCAGCTATGGTTATCCTGCGTATTTTCCTGTGTATTCCACTGTGAAAATCCTGATTAAGTTCATTTGTCATAAAACAAACATGATGCCATGAATGATAAATAAGCAGAGCGTGCTGCAGAGACTGGCAATGCAGCTCGGCTTCCTCGGCGCCTGGGGAGCGGGGAGGGTTTCTGTGCCGCTCACGTCTGAGATTAGAAAGCTTCCTAATGAAGAAATCTGCCTAACAAGTGATGTCATTTCTGGCAAAGCCACGAGCTAATTTGCAGGGAAGGGCCCAGCGACCCCAGCATCACCTCCCCAGGCGTGTGGAGGAGAAGTTTTCTTTCCTGGCTCTCAAGAAAGCAGGACGTGGAGGGAAGGCAGCAGTGGGGGGGCTGCCTGCCTTGCCCTGCCCCTCACACCCATGTGCATGAGCTTCATACTCCTACACACCTCCTCAGGGGTTGGGGAAGACATTCACCCCAAGGGGACACAGCCTCCTGCCACCCTCACTGCATCCCTGGAGATCCCTGGAGCCCATCCACTGCTGCACACTCCCACACCCCTGCTCCCTTTTATCCCACTTCCAGAGGGGATCAGTGCAACATTCACAGCCATATTTTGTTAAATACACCTCAGGATAAGATATCACGTTAGGCAGTACTTCACCAGCACCCACGACAAGTCATTCACCTCCAGCTCCGAGCCAGCAGCAGCTGGCTGGGGAGCACAGAACCATGACCAGGAAGCTGTGGGCTGTGTTTCTCACCATCTCTCACATCCCAAACTTCAGGAGGTTCCAAAGCAGCCTGGCCCACATCCAGCAGAGTCACTTCAGCACCCTGATGAGATCCAAGGCACAGGAGATCAGAAATCAGGCCCTCAGCTCTGCTGGGCACCACAAGCTCCCTGTCCCACTACCCTCATCTTCTGGGCACTCTCTATTTTATCACCATCCCTGGGCTTCAGCACCTCATGGAATGGAAGCCCATTTTCCCTATTGTGATTATTTAACTCAGGACAGGTTAAATGCTAAGCTCAGATCCCAGGAAGATTTCAGCGTTTTGTGGCACCCCTGGCTGGAAGAGGAGGTGGCTGTGTGCTGCAGTTCTCAGCCTGGGCTGCCCTGCTCTGGCTTCCAATCTTTCTGCTGGAGTTTCCCCCTCTGTTGACTTGATTTGCACCAACTTGCTTCCTTCTGCAGAGCCCACAGGTTCTTACTCACACCTCTTAATTACATGTTTAACACAAAACAGAGGAACAGACAGAATACAAGCCCATGCTTTGCTAAGTCATAGCAAATACAAAAAGCTGCAATTCACTAGCATCTTCTCTGTCTATAATTCAATCCTACTCAGGCTCTTCCTTCTCCAGCTCCCAGCCCACCCAGAGAATTTTCTTGCTCTTAAGTTCTCTCTTCCTCTGCTATTTCTTTACCTAGCAAGCCTCAATAAAAATATTTTTTTGCCATTTTCACTTCCCTCTTCCTCCAGAGGTCCCCAGGCTCATTGACATGTCTTCCACTAACCTCATGCTCTAAGACATCCACAGGTCCTTGTGTTGAAAACCACCTCAGGAGCTGGAGTCCTAACAAAGCCCTAAACAAGTCCTAACCAAAAGGCAGCCAGCCAAATACTGACCTGCCCAACACAGTAGCTGCAAGCCAGCCAAGCACAGCAAACGCAGTCACTGGGATGTGGACCCAGGAGAGTTGCCTCCAGAACAGAGGCAGCTTTTCTTTCTTCACAGGATAAGATGGAGATAGGAATCACCTACAAAAATTCAGAGCAAATTTGTGACCTCTCCCTGTGGATTTTCAGAGCACTCACTCCATTCAGCTGTAGGCTAATCCTTTTTCATTTACCTTATTTACAAGTACTACCACCGTGTTTGCTTAATTCCCCAGTCCCTTCTGTCTTCTACGTTCCAGACTGGATTCAATTTCAGCTTTCCACATTCCCAAAAAACCTCTTTGGCCAGTTCTCCTCCTAACTCAGTTTAAAAAGCTTCAGTTAGTGGCGGTTCAATACCTGCCCATTAATGCAGTATTTTCTCTTCCACGCATAATGAAGGCAAGATGCAAATATATCCTGCTTCCCTCTCCAAGAGCCTCCTCTCCTCTTTCTAGAGCCCATCAGACATGTACTTTCTCACCTCTCTGACAGGCTGATCAACAAGGTTGTTCCCTCTTCCCTTAACTGCTCTCATTACACGCTGTCTGCTGTGCTGGGAGCAGCTGTAAATAAAAAGCTGCTCACAGTATCACCTGAATCCATACTGTCCTGCAGAGCAACCCATGAGTCCCCACGGCCTCTGCTCTCAGAGCAGACTGGCTGGGGATGTATTTTGTGCTGAACTACCCGACCAGCAAGTCTCTAACACGGAAAGGCAAATGCCAGAGGCTTGGGTGTGTCTGCAGGGGCTCAGCACAATATTTAGCTGATAATGGACAACTCTCCATGTACTCAAACTGCTCTCCACATCCAGCTGCATGATTACAGCAAACTGAGTCCAGGTCTGCTACAAAGTGTATTTTTATCTGTAGTGTTTTTTAGGAATGATATCCCAGTTTTGCAGCTCTTCACATATTTGAGACCTCACTGAAAACTCAGTAAAGCCAGTCTGAATTGTTTCTACCTACATAAAGCTTTCAGTCAGGTCACCTCCATCCCCTACAGGAACAAACCAGGGGAGGAATTAATAGGTTTCTACAGAACTTAGCCCAGAATTGGTAAGAAGACACATTCTAGCTACAAGACCCTTTGGGATGATCTGAACAGCACACAGGCAGACAGGAAGACTGTGCCAAGTGCTGGGAATTTTCCTATAGACATTATTAAACAAGGAGAGGAACTGCTCCTTGAGAGCAGAGGCTCACTGCTTTTTAAATTCACTCTCAGGGAGACCTGCACTGAATCGATGCTGCAAATCTAAGCACAGTGGGAGCTCCCCAGTCAGCCAGTAATGGGGTTTGTCAGAGCAATTACATTGGAAAATGCATTTCTAGGTGTCACCAAGTGACTGGAAACACTAGAAAGAAAGACAATTTAAAAAAAAAGAGTAAACCCAACAGCCTGCTGCTCAGTGAGGGACCTACAGACAGCAAAGCTCTCCATCAGGCTGCTCACAAACAGCTCAGGCACGGCACAGAACAGAGACTGGAACTTCAGAGCTCTGCAAGGCAGCGCTGCAGGTTTGTATCCCATTTTCCTAAGCCATGGAGCACTGCAGGCATGGCAAAGCAGGGAAAGTCTCCGACCTTATTCCTTGCCAGTGCTGCAGTCACTGGGCAGAACAGCCCTGCTGGAGAGAGCGACCCTGCACAGGACCAGTCCAGGAGAGCAGCTACCCTTCGCATTTCACAGGTGAGAAAGCATGAGATTGGAAATTTAAATAATGTGCCCAAAGCCACACTGAGAGGTCAAGGAAGTGAATGGCCACCTCAGGCCACTGCTCACCCCCCAAAATGGGTGTCTGCCATGCGTCCCCTCACTTGTGTGCACTTGGCAGGCGATTCCTTACAGCCACAGCAAACACCACTGGGGGCTCACACAGCCCTATTGCAGCACCATGGGTAGAACAGACCCAAAGTGTTCAAAAAAGCACGTTTTCAAATTTAAAAACCTGTTTTAGGGCATTACTCCTGCATTCAGACAAAGCAGCAGCAATGGAGAGGCATTTATTGAGCCTGGTCAAAGACCGATCATAATAGGTTTTGGTCCCAAAAGGAAAGCTCCATCACCAGAGCATAAAAGTGGAGGTAAGTGGGTTCATGCAGACATCCAAGGCAGCAAGCTCCTCACTGTAGCACAGACTTTGTAACCCACTAACCTGACATGTGATGGCAGAATAATATCAAGCTCTTAGAGAGTTCTTTTCATCAACAGATCTAAGAAAACTTTCTAAATGCTGGTTGTGTCGGCGTTTGTGAGTGCCTGGAGAACAGGGAAAGCGCAGTGAGAGGCATTTCTGAGGAGAGCTCTGGAGCCCCAGGTTTGATCAGTACCACCCTGCAATGGGAAAACTGACTCAAAGGCTGCCAGGATTCAGTGGAGCCATTATCGCAGACTTCAAGGGGCTCTGAAGCAGAACGCCAGGGCTTACTGTAACTTTTACTACAATGGCTTTTACAACAATAAAACCACGCGATGACAATACCTTCTGCCTCGTACATCCTCACATATCCAAGAGCTTAAAATGATCTGTCTTTGTCTGTTCCTAAAGGCACATCCACAGCGCTTCTGTGTGTCATGTGTCCAGCTGTAAGTGATGCTAAGGAGACTAAAGAGACTCTAGAATGCCAATTTACAAAATGCTTTTTCTAAGGTTCAGGGCTTCTCAGTGCTTTGCACAGCATAATCAAGCTTTAAAACAATGCCATCTGTCATGAGGCATTTCTTGAACTAACACCAAGAAGGATGGGATAGTTGAAAGCACCATCAGTCCAACTCAGATGTCACACCTCAATATCTGTGCAACAACAGACCACAGCAAATAGCTCGGGTGAATCACGATGCCCACAAAGTGCTTTGAGGGGTTTTTGGTTGGTTGGTTTTTTTTAAGGTGGCCTTGCTACAAAATCATGCATTTGTGTAAAATAGATTCCTGCCAGAGAAGAACGAGTCCACTCATCAGATGCAGCAGGGTCTCTTTCTACATTTTTCTTTTAATTGCATTGGCAGAACAATGATAAAGAACTTCATTTTCAGGATGCCATAAAAACAAGCAGGTGGCGACCAGAAAAATAATTTTAGAGCAGAGGAATAAATATTAGGAAAAAAATTCTTGACTGTGAGGGTGATGGGGAACAGGTTACTCACAGAAGCTGTGGATGCCCCGTCCCTAGAGGTGTTCCAGGCCAGGCTGGATGGGGCTCTGAAAATCCTGGTCTGGTGGAAGGTGTCCCTGCCCTTTGCAGGTGGTTGGAATGAGATGGTTTTTAATGTCCCTTCTAACCCAAACCATTCTATCAATGTACATCTAATGCTGAAATTATGGCTCTTTTCCAAATAAGAGTTCAACCAAAAGTATTTTTAAATTAGTGAGTGCCACTTGCCCACAAAACTGGCAGAGAAGATAGAACCACGTCCAGTCAGCAGGAATACAACTACCAGCAGTTCTGGTGGGAAGTGTCACATGAAACACCCTGCACAGAAAAGCTGCTGATTTACCAGGATGGGTTCATACCCTGCAAAAGTTCAATTTTATGCCAGTTGAAAAACAGCAGTGTCCAATATGGGAGAATCTAACACCAAAAAAAGGACATGGGGAAAGCAAGCAGGAGTCTGTAACCAGTCAACCAGACCATGCACTTGGAAGCAGAGAGGCACAGGCTCCACTGTCCGCTCCAAAAATCACTTTATACATCTTTAACAGCTTATAAATAAAGCAGCACAAGAACAGGGACTGAAATTGGGTCCTTTGCCTTGGAGGCCTGCCTGTAGCACTGGTACTTTCCATCTCCAGCTGGCTGCAGGGAGGCTCCTGCATTCACCCTGCCGGGGTGCAGGCTGTGCCCAGCCCTCCTGAAAACAAGGATAAGGCACTAACTTCCTAGGCAAGGGTAGATTCCCACCCCTTCCCTTTTCCTCAACCCAAATCAGCTGCTTCATCAACTTCTTGGGCTTCCCAACCTCTGTGCCAATGGCCTGGGTGCCAAAAATCAGACCTGCAGATGGTGAGTTCAGCACCTCCAGACTCACCACTCTTGTGCAGACCCAGCTGGAGATGCAAGTGACTCCCCCAAAAAGGAGGTGTGTGAGGAAAGCAGGGGGGGACCAACAGCTCTGTTCTGAAATGGCTTTGCTCCCCATCACATTTATTACTACCTCACTTGTCCAGCTTCAGGGACAGGGCAATGATTTAAGTGCTTTTACTAGCCCAGTGCCAAGAATAAATTAATGATGTATATTAATAATATACAGCATTCTTAATGAAGCTGAGGCCATTTTCTGGTGCATAAAACAGTAAGCTAAAAATGACTAATTTTAAAATCAATACAAAATTCACTCCCCGGCACTACTGCATAAACTGTAACTTTTATGCTGTGTCTTAAATATTAGATGGAAGTGGCTGGAAAACTCTGACTGAGAAAAGTTCTGCTTCTCTTCAATCTCAGAGGTGAGCTGCAGGTTTACAAGTGGTTTTGGATCTCCCTGGAGAAGAAAAACTGGAGGATCACTGAATGCAGTGAAAGACCCTTCAGAGAACATTGTTACCTGGTAATTCATGGAGAGCACATAGACCCAGCAGCTGTCCAGCTCGCTGAAGCAAAGAGCTGTTTTACCAAAAAAGAACCACTTCAGAGAAAACCACCCTAAACCATGGAACAGTTTATGCCAGGTTTATCAAGTAGCTCCTCACCTGTGAGTTAAAAGGTCACATTTATGCACCCTTGTCCTTCTTTTCATCGAGGCCAAAATACTAAAAACCAGTAATCCAGAGAGACCACAAAACGCTTGCCCTGGGATTCCTCTTGGCCATCTCTGGCCATAGAGGTTTTTTGGGGGTTAATGGAAGGTATTTTTTATTTTGGTTGGTTGGTTTGGAGTTTGTTTTGTGTTCTGTTGGTTTGGGGATTTTTTTAATCTGTGAACACAAGCACCATGCCATGCAGCACAGTGGTATTTGTGCAGCATCACCCAAGACTGCACACCCACAGTTGTGGCAGGAGAGCACTCGGGTTTCTGAGAGCATAAAACCTTCCAGGATGGGGCCAATGCACACGGAGGATGCAGTCAGGCCCCTGGACTCCCATATGGAACCCGTTCTAAGCCATATTACTGTTTAAAAGGGGTTCTAGCTAAAACCATGCTAATCAATTCACTGAATAAAACACAAGTGTGACACAACAAAGCAGTCAGGATGAAAATGATCCAATAGCTGAGCTGGAGAGTTGTGGACTAGGAGACCTTCACAGGCATAAACATTAAGAAAGGCACCTGCTTCCAAATCTTTGAATTTCAGCTGCATGGAAACGTTCTCATGCTTTTCTGACAAGTAAGGGTTCTGTCTGTCTGTTTTAATTTTAGAAGAAACTGCTGTAGCCCCTAGATACTTTAACCTGGACAGACCACAAAAATTAACGGGTTTCCGTAACAAAATCTCTACTGGCCTCCCTAAACCCAAATGAGTCAGAGCAAGACTAACACAAAGCAAAAAAATATTCTTCTTAACAAAATACAAATATGAGAAACAGAATCATTTGCTTTCTGTGTGTGTCTTATTCTCTACCATCTGTAAGTAGATCTTATTACATCAAGCTAAGCCAGAAAGGCAGCTTTTAAAATACTAAAGCCAGGTGAAATGAGTACTATCACTAAGATCACAATATCCTGGGTTATAAACATATTTAGCATTTCATAGTTACAGGCTCCTAGAAATAGCCAGTGTTTCCCCTTAAAACACCAAACCACTGCTCCTTCCAGCCATGTCCCCAGCTGGTAGCAGGCAATAGAGCAGAGTCTTAAAATAGATATGGATGTAGGACACACTCTATTTCCCAAGGCAAACTGCAGGCAAAATACCACGACCGTTATAAAAAAGGAGGAAAAAACCCACACGGTAAACTCCCAGGCAAGAAACAGGTTGGCTGAGGCAGTGGCAATGTAGTGCAGCTGTGTCCAGCTCCTGTAGTGATGTCCCGGGTAACACCAGCGCAAAGACACACTGCACGCCTTCCCAGAGCACGGAGGTGAGCACACACCGCACAAACCCCAGGGCCAATCTCTCCCCCACATAAACCCTCGGCTCTGGGCTCTTTGCAAGCGCAGAGGCAGCTGGGGGAGGCACTCCCATTTGGGTGCTAATTAGATAAAGCGGAGCTAATTAGCAAACGCTAGTGTTGAAATGGAGAGCAGAGGGCCGTAGGAGAGGAAATTCTGGCATGTGTGTGGCTGGACGAGCTCTGCTGGCCGCCGAACAGCTCTGTCCTCCCCGTGTGTGTTTATAGGCTGCTGGTGCAAGCCCAGAGGTGGAAGAGGGCAGGACACGGGATCGAGGAATTCCCTGTGGCTGTGGCTCCAGCTCACGCAGCTGCACAGACCAACGCCGGTCCATGCAGCCAGCAGAGCTCTGGTTCTCCCCACGCAGCTCTAGAGGTGTGGGCAGCTCTGCAAAGCTAGCCCAGAAGCCAAGCTGGAGGTGTCCCGATGCTGCAGAGTGGGGGACGAGGAGCCACGCCCAAGAAAAGGCACCTCTGCTTGCAGCACACAAACCCCAGCTTCGGTTCTTGCTGTTTGTAAAACAGCAGGGGAAAACCTTCGTGCTAAACACCCTCCCGCACTAAAACTAGGCACCTGAAGCTTTTCGTGTTCAAACCAGCTTTGGTGAGCTTCCTTTATCACGTTATTCTGTGCAACAGGTACAAACGGCACATCCTCCAGGGTAGCCTCACTGTCACACACACCGTGCTGTGCACAGAGAGCCATCAAGCAGAGCCCTGCCACCTGCACCACGGATACAGCACCGTCACACCAAACAGTACAGTGATATTTGGATAGCCAGAAAGATAATCGAGCAGAGCATGTTTCATTCCAGCAAAATAAAGCATATGCATGATGCACTGTGCCCTGCGAGGCAAGAAAAAAACGCCAAGAAATTGAGTATGCAGGTCACTGAAAGCCAAGGGTGGGTTTTTTTTCCTAAAGCAGCACGTGGCAGCCCCCAGCAGAAATGCACTGCAAACCCCACAGGTGGGACAAACATTTTACAAGCCCTTCTGCACATCTCATCCTGAGATGGTTTTATTCGAGTATCACGCTGCCAGTCTGCATTAATGCCAGAATGTTAATATCTAGGGAAGCCAGTCTGACTAAATACCATGCTGCTCTAATGAGCAATTTTTCTGTATTCACCAGCAGCAAGGCTCTGTTGTCGAATGTGGTTCTCCATAATTAGCACCCACTCGTCGCACTGCTGTGAGCTGGAGTCTGAAGGCAGAAATAAGAAGGGAAGCCCGTAAAGTTGGAAACACTCCTTCAGTGGGATCTTTATTAGGGACAAAGATGTTCTACAGCCCTTTTTAGCACAGAGAAAGGAGAGGGATGGGGGAAGAAGCGGTGGTATCTTCTGAAGGATAAGGAGCATCTCAACAAAGCATATACAGGGGCTGAAAAAAGCCACAGCTCTGCTTTGAAAGCTGTGTCTGTAGATACCTGTAACAGGGCACATCCTCTATTTGCAGCTCACAGGAAAGTTTCCCCTCTGAGCCAAGGAATCCCAGTGACTTTCCCTCTCCTTGTCATAAGGGTTTTGGTGGGAGACAGTGGTAAATAAACGAGCCCCTACATTGCACCATTCACCTGCAGGCCTCGAAGCAGTCAAAGGTTTTACAAAACTTGTTAGGAACCAGCAGCTTTGAAAGGCTCTGGCTGACCCAGCATGTTGTTGCATGACTCACAGGATGGTGTTAACAACCTGGATGGCTTTGATCTTGGGCACTGAATGAAGCAGATCTCACACTCCTCAACTCTGAGCAATTTTAGAGCCACGCTGGGGGTTACAGAAGTGTTTTGTCTGAGAGACACAGTGAGGAAACAGCAGTCTGAGAAAGGGAAGTACCTGAATCACCTTTGGCTGGGTGGAAGAGGCTCTGCATAACCTCTTGGCACTAGCAGTGGTGTTCCCCCTGCTGTGTGTTAGCTTCCCATATCCTCCCTACCTGTGGTCACTGAATAAAGATACGTAAAATGAAAGCCAAAATATTTTGTCATGGATTTTTCCAATTTTTAAAAGATTTTTTTTTAGGCTTTTAGAACCGCAGCTACAACAAAATAGGGCACACTTGTGGACCAGTAAGCAAATATGCAACCATTTTAGACATATTTTCCCTCAAATCTCTGACTAATTAACTGCTAAAAAGCTCAGGCTGAGGGAAATTATTGTATAACCACATGTGGTAATCCTCAATACCACTTAGGAAAGGGGAGGGGAGGTAAAGGATCTAAGATGCTTTTTTAGTTTCCAGATTTTAGCTTTGAAACACCTGTGCTCTGCAATTGTTGGGGGAAATAGTGAGATTTGTAGTCAGCCATTTCAGGCACTAGGGAAGCTGCTTCTCTCGGTGAGTGCAGAAGGCAGAATGGTTTTAGAGGGCTTGGATCAGTCCAGAGCCCAGTCCTTGCTACTGGGTGTGGAATCCACCCTCCAAATGCAGCACGAGTGGGAATGCTAATGCAAATTTCAAATGAACTGGATAAAACTTCCATGTTTTAAGACATAAAGATGTTAGTCTGTACTAAAAATATCACTAAGGGACATTGTGCAGTAAGAGGGGTATGCAGGAGAGGGCCCCTCGAGGCAGGTGAACTCACTCTGCTTTGGCTCAACAAACATTGAAGTGGATCATTACATCTGCTAAAGTATTTGGTTGTCAGCAGCTCCATTCACAAGTAATGCATTGGAAACATCATCTCCCCATTTTTTCGATGGTTTCAGCATTTGTCCTGTAATAAATCTTCACCCAAACCCACGCTGCCTCAGCAGCATCCCCCATCTGCAAACCAGCAATCCAGGGACAGATGAGATGTGAATTCCCTGCTCAGTTGCAGGCACGTGTTTTGATAAGTTGTGAGCTTATGGAAGCCATGTGTACCAGCTGAAACAGCAGGTCATGCTAAATCAAATCCCCTTTGAGCCCCTGATCTTCCACATGCATGAGACCAGCTGAGTCACCGCCTGTGCACGGAGGAAAACACTGGCCTCTGGTAGTGACAGTAAGTATTTTACAAATGAAATCTCCCTGCATTACAGGTCAAACTAACTCCCCTTGATACAGTCCTGGTCCTGGACACTGTAGTCATCCTGGTTTCCTTCTACAGGAACTCCTCTGCTGCAGATTGAGGTTATAAAGTAGACAAAAAGGTGAAAGAGCATCAAAAATCAAATTACTTTCTATTTTCCCCTCTCCACCTACCTCTGGAAAAAAGAGAGCAAAATACCAAGCTCCAGCAGATGATTTCCCTCCTACAAGAAGTTACAGAGAGAGGGGGAGAGGAGACAGAGGGTCTAAGTGAGGCAAGGACATGCTGGTGCCATGGCCAACCCCATGGCTAGTGCTGAGCTGTGTGGGGTCCAGGGCCAAGCACAGCAGCACAGGAGGAGTCACAGATGCCCCTCTGGCACTGCTGGAATCAGGGAGCACACAGGGCAGAGCAGGGTGTGTCATGGAGTGTTTCCATCCACGGGGTAGGCTGTTAAAAAGCCTTTTCCCATGCCATGACTGGATCACCCTGATGGCTCCACAGAGCTTTCCCTGGAGGCTGCCTGTGATTGCATGCAGCCAAAAATTTTGTAATAGAGACGCATTTTTCTCTCTCTCCCCCTGTCTCTGCAGACATCTCCTGCATGAAAACCATGTTTTTGAGTGCAACCATCTCTTGGCTTGATCTTCTCCTTACTGATGTCTCTCGTTTAGCAGACATTGTGCTGGTACATTCATAAATGTGTTTATAACCCTCTTCAAGTATACATCAGACTGCACACAATGCCAGCACTCAGCTGGCTTCTTTTTACAATGCTGTTGTTTTTACTCTTTGGCTAGACCTTCCACTGTTCTGTGGTAACTTCAGTCCTCCAGGATGACACACCAGCGGGGTTAGGGAAAATACAGTTCCCACACACCTCGCCTAGAAGGATTAGTAAAAGCCTACTGATTGCTAAAACCCCCTCTCCTTTCCTTTCCTGTAGCAAAACAGGGGAAAGAGAGGCAGCAGGTGACTCTGCTCCCAATAGCCATCTGAACCTGATTAGCATCCTGATTTGGGAAACCATGTGGAAAAAAAAAGGAGAGGTTTCTACCCAGGGATGCAAACAGAATTGCTCAGTTATAACAATCACCCTCTGCCTGTGCTGAGCTTGAGGAGCTGGTCCTTTATATCCTGGTCAGCAGGAACTTGGTGCCTTGGAGATGCAGATCCTCATTCTGAATGTCCACAGTGCTGGAGACGGCTCCTGGCAAACAGGAGGAGACGTGAGGGAGCACTTGTGCCTGGGAGCTGTCTGTTTTCCCTACCAATATTAGCTGGTCCATTAGAAGTTGTTATCTCTCCTTACCAGTTGTGCCTCATGTGTCCCCAGGCCATCACGGCTGCAGCGCTGCTCTGACTCTGGCAAACAGCTCTGACAGCCAAGTCTGAGGTGCTGTAACAACACAAAGACTGGGCTGAAGGAGAAGGGAGAGTAAACACATGAACCCTTCTCCAGATCTCACTGAACTTGCAGCAGCACTTCACAGGGTGATACCATGATCCTTGCACTCACTGGAAACTATACCAGGCTTCAGGGTGATTGGGATTTGCTCCCCATTTCTTCAACAAGAGGGGTTTGACTCCTTTCCTCATTCAGATTGCTCCTTCCTTTGCTAAAATTGAGCTGAATGTCTTCTCTTCTTTTTTTACTCCCCTCATTCAAACTACTGAAAAAATAAAATCTTTCTCTTACTCATCTCCCAAAAGCCAGTAAATACCTGCACGTGCCATGTGCAATCAAAGAGCACACGGCTGATGGAGGCAGAGTTGGCTGCATGGGAAAAGTGCTCCTAACACAGACCTACCCATGGGGACCTGATGGATTCAGGAGAATGACACTGAAACCTGTTTTTTGGAAGATAAATACCTTTCACTCCCAATCAACGTCCTCACCACAAAAACGCAATTTCTGCGATGAGGATCGGGGTTTCTATGCAAAAGCAGAGAACATCCAGTGCATGCAGCAACAGGCTGAGAAATCTAAAGATAAAGGCAGAGTCCTGAGAGGAAGACATCTGGATGAGATGAGGAGAGAGCCGTGAGCAGTGTTTACTGCAAAGCAATAGTGGCGCTTCCAAATGCAAATGTGTGTGTGAATCCCAAAAAGCAACAGACTGCAGGAGCAACACGAGCGCGTGGGATGCAACACAGCATCAGCTATATCTGCCTGGGTTTTTTTTTTTTTCAAGGGTAGGGAAAGAAAAAGAGAGTTTGTAATGCCAAGGGAATTTAGCACAATAAACCTTGTCACTATAAGGATTGATTTCTGGCTTGGGTGTTTAAAGAAAGAAAGAAACCTATCACCCAACTAATTCATTTATCCTTCTACTTGAAGTCAGTGGCTGTCATTGCCATCAAGTGTGGCGAATGTCCTTTGATCACTGTGTTGGGGGGTCAATGAAACCTCTAATAATGTAGATTTAACAGACAATTACAATGAAATACCCTTTAAAAAAGCCAGCCTGCAAAGCTTTGCCTGTCTCTTAAGAAGCAACATGGGAATTTCAAGAGCTCTTCAAAGGCTCTGTTGTGCTCGCTAAAAGCAGAGGTGGAGCAGAAGCAGCTGCTGCTGCTGATCTGTATGAGGAGATACAACTGCTCCCCACTCACGCTCAGTCACTGTGCATTGCAGGTGGGTTTATTGTCTCCTACAGTGTCTCCACACAACACTGTTCTTAGAATACACAAATGCAGGGTGCTCAAAATAGCTTCAAAACAGGTTCAAGCCTTACTTTCAAGCCATACCTTCCAAAGAGAAATCTCTTAAAAATGTCATCTGCCTCTCTTGTGCACATCTGGTGCACTGGTACCTTAGGTCTGTGAAAACCTGTGCCCTTGCACACAAGCACACAGTCCATTACTGTAGTGCACGTACTGTTATTACAAATTATTTGAATGTCAATAAATTGAAATAGGAGCCTCAGTAGTGATTTATACTCCTATATGCTGAAAGCTGAGAAAAGAAGACAGTGTTGCCCCAAATGGCTACAGCCCGAAAAGCCAGAGGCAGAAAGTGAAGGAGAAATGGGGAACACAAAGAAGTCGTGTCAGTGGAACTGGGACCACTTACTATTTTGGTTCTGTGCACCTCTGAGGGAGGATCTCTCTTATTACATATCCGTAGAGTAGCAATCTCAATAGTGCCTTGACCTTGATTGATGTTGTAAGATGGATGTGATAATAAGACAGACATTTTCTGAGTGTGCTGCCTGAGATCCATGGTTTTCTGAGGGCTGGCAGTAAGAATCAAGCACTGCCTTGCTGAAAAGAGGTTGGTGAGAAACTTGCTTATGAGGGAACTCTATCACCAGTGCCAGACAAAAAGGCTGGATTGCTTTTAACCAAACACTGAACAGCCACATCTTTCACAGATGTCCTCCCACTGCTTTCAATAAGATCTGTAAAAGGCTTGAACTTTTAAAAAGCTAGGAATTCTGAGTTCCCAAATGGCATATCTATGTTTTTAATCTGGATCTCTTTTACTACCATATTGTTAGTTCTGAATAAATTATCCATAAACCTGGGCCCTTTTATTGTCCCTCAGTTCCGCTCTCTATAAATACGTTCATTATTTGCATGTTGTCACTGAACACTTAATACTCTCTCCCATGGAGCTATGGCAAATTGTTATATTGGAATGTATACACTACTCATTAGACGCCGTGGAACTAAACAATTAACTCACATTATGTTGTCTCCTTCAGCTGATGATGAGAGTAACCAGCAGCAGATTATGAATAACAAATATCCACATTATCAAGGAACAGACCCGTGGAAATGAAGAGGAGCACTGCTGGATGAGCCACTTAGCACTTGATCAGAACTCGAGCAAACACTTGTGAGTGCTGCTTTATCCCACTGTCAAAACCGCTTTATTTTTAAACAAAAAAACTGTCAAAGAAGATTAAAAGATGTGCTGTGAAATCATTTCCAGCTTTGAGCCACAGAGCAGAAGAGGACTTGATAAAGAAAAGTCTCCATGTGCTTTCACACCCGTGGATGGTACAGAAGAGAGAGATGGGGTCAGGCAGCCTGCACACAACACAGGGCTGCAAACTCTCATGCTGTGCCTGGTTTGGGGAGAGATGTGTGCCTTTGGGCACCCTACTTAATTTCCCCATCTGTTTACCCAGTTGGCCTTGATATTTCCACACCTGCTATGGGAAGAGGCAGCACATGTGAATTAAAATCCATCAAAAGTGTTGAAGAACCACACAAAAATAGGGAAGACACTTATTTCAAACATACCAAAAGCTAGGAAGAAATGAAAAGGCTTCTTCTATTTCCCATCCCTTTTAAATACGGACATGCACAGAAACACACTCTGACTTCCAAGGTAATTACTGACAGAGTGAGTTTGACCTTGCCATAGCACTATAAGATGAAATCTTTAAGCATGAGTTCTGGAGGATGTCAGATTAAATGATGCAATTTTTAATTCTGATTTAAATCCAAGGAGGAGCATTTCTTTCCACCAGTAACCCTTCATCCATGAAATGCAACTGATCTTTAGCTTTGCTTTCTTTTTTTTCTCTTCACATTAAACTGTTCCAGTGAATGGAGAAGGCCACGTGCTCCTCCTCCTGCACTTCCATCTCAACTCTGCTGTATCCCAAGTGCCCACGCTCGTGCACCACAATTCCCAATGTATTTTTAGCCCTTACAGATACTTGAACTCTCCAGGAAGGTAACTACAATTTCAAGTTGTGCAACCTCCTGAACCAAGAAGCAATGCACGAATGCATTAGGGAGCCTCTGTGAGAGACCCAGCACAGCATATTGCTTATTGCCTTTTCAATAATAGATGGATTCAAATCTATTCACTTGGTTTTTAAGAAGGAACACTTTTTACTTTGATATATTACTTTATCATAACATCAGCAGCCGTTAAGAGTGCAAACTTCAGTGTATCATCGTCCATCTGTAACACAGCACAGGGGGTCTGACCTTCAGAAGATTATTCCCACTTAGAGGGCCGGTCCAAGCCCAAGAGCCGCAGGTAAACTGTGTCCCTGTGGGCATCACCTTTGCATCTTGCTGCTCCGTGGGCTGACAGCAGATGTGGCAGTGAAAGAGCAGTGAAAGGAGTGTCCCAAGAAGGACCCCTAAAAGTGCTCTGGGAAACAGCAGGGTGCTGATGGCTTGTGTGACTCACAGAGCTCCTGTCAGCAGAACCACAAGCTAAAGATGCATGAAAAGTCTCGGGCATCAGATGGCTATTTTTTGATTTTCACCTTGAACTTTTAGAGACGTCAGAGATGTTTATGGTTTACAGAATTTGCCTGTGTTCCTCTGACCCTGCAGGAGGGACAAGTCACTACCGCACTGCACGCTGAGGGCAGAATCCCGATGCCACACTGCAGGAAGATGGACTGAAGGCACAGAACTAATTCCAGTACACATGCGCACAGTGCATCTAGCAAAGGAGATAGCAGCTCTGGGCAGGGCAGTCAGGCATGTTTTGGTCGTCAAGGAAAGGAAAATTCCACCCAGGTATCCTATTGAAACTCTCTTTGCAGGTTTAATCTGGTCACATATCGCACTTCAGATTTACAGACAGTCCCGGAGCTGTCCCCTCCTCCCAAAACTCCCTCCATTAAAAAGAAAAAAAAGAAAAGAAAAAAAGAAAAAAGAAAAAAGAAAAAAGAAAGAAAAAAGTTGGTCTAATTTAATGGGGAAGTAAATCCTGACGCAGCCCTTTAAAATTGTGCTGGGTTACATCCATATGAAAAACACAACAGCCCTTAACTAATTAAGCATGAGCAGTGCAGTGGTATTTTGCACATGAGAAGAAGAGTCTTGGGCTGTTTCCATTGCAGGACACTACATTTTGGTCTGTTTGGGAGCTCTCCTACTGTTTGAATGAAATGTGTTATTCATCTGATGTGTGCAGTCAGCACCAGCCACACTCTATTGTTCCTCAGGCTGCTAACACTGCACACCATGAGCGATGGCACGAGAGAAATGATGTCTTTTTGGTTTTCCTGCTTGCTTTGGTGTTCCAGCCTGTGCCAGTGGAAGCTCTGGATGCCCAGTGCACCGACAGCAGGTGTTTATCTGAATATGCACTGTAGACACATCTGGTATTTCTGGATACCCAAGGGCAGAGCTGTTGCTTTTACCTGCTGGGATGCCAGACCTGTACAAGTGTGTCAAATCCCCTAATTCTCTTTGGACAGCATTTCCAGGTGGTAAAGGAGGCTCAGCTCAATATATAGAAGAGCTCTGCCCTCTGTGCAAGCCCGGCTCCAGCAGCCTCCATCCCCTGGGATCTTGCCCTAATTCTGCCCTAATTACTGAAAGCTGAGCAGTGCCTGGGGTCAGGCAGAGAGAAACGGCTTGGGGGAACCAGCTGGATTGCTCTGCCCTACATGGCAAAGGGCTCCTGGGAATAAGGAACGCTGGTTTCTATTCCTGGCTCTAGAAAGCAGTGTAGCCTCTGGGTGATGAACAGCCTGGTGGGGATGGGCAGACGTCCCCTGCTCACTTCACAGGCCAGCTCCCATGACATTTTATTTAGCGGTTTTTAAACAAGGTACTTGGTTGGAAGAACAACTTAAGCCAGGGTTTTATCCTTCTTTCTCAGGCATAAATCTTACACTTAAAATAATGAGTTAATCTTTAAAAGAGCTACAGTAGGAGGCTTTAAAATGACTCAATGCTGTATTTTGAAAAGAACTCGTGGATCGCCTGTGTCTCAGAGCTATTTATACGCTACCTGCCAGGGAAATTCACAGATGAACGAACTAGCAAGAAACATGCTATTCAAGAGAGACATTCTTAGGATCTGGAGTCAAAAAAACACACATAATTGCATAAGGATTCTGGTTCAGAGAGCTCTGCTTGCTGGAGAGAAACTCTCCGACATCATTTCTCCATGTGCTGCTAAAAAGGGGCTCTTCCCTCTGCCAGAGAAGTCACTACCAAGCAGGTTTGGAGTCCAACACATTCCAACAAATTGTTATTGCAGCAACATTATCTGTGCTATAGCTATCATGTGGAATCAGGCTGCAAAAAATGGGAAAATGCCTATGCACAAAACTGGTTCATGGCCTGTAGTTCCACGGGTGAATAGTAATAAATACAAGTGAAAATCCAGCACGCTTCCTTGCCTTCCCCTTAAGAGTGCACCAGTAAAGGTAGTGTTTGGAGGGCCACGGTCTCTGTGTGTCACTCTGCTCACCACCAAATAACCCCAGGAATTTCTCCAGGGGTGAAAGCTGGATTTGAAGGTGCTTGGTGCAGCCTGCAACATGCTAGAGAGGGAAATCTGTGAAGAGGGGGAGAGGCAACCCTGAGACACCCAGCTGCAGGACTAGAATGCAGACAGATATATTGTGTTAGGCTCAGGTCCGTACTGGTTTTAACAGACAAGAATGACTGCAGGGCATGTCACCAAACCCCGCTTTGGGGTGGTCCTGACAGCCTCAGCCTGGGCTCCTAATTAGCAGTTCAGTCCTTGCCCAGCGAGTACAGGCAGGGCCTCTCCCACATCCACATTTGGCAGGGGGCAAAGATGAATTTCCTGCTGCTGCTGACGTGGGGAGCAGCCTGGGACTGAGTGCTGGAGTGGAACTGGGGTGTCAGTGTGGCACAGTAAAGGGGAAGTGCCAGAGGCACTTCGGCAATCTGGGGACATCCCCTTGGAGAAGGGCCTCCCCACACCTCCCACTACATTGCAAGGAAGTCCTTGGAGATTTCTTCCTCCCCCTCCTCCTTCTTCTCCTCTTCCTCCTCCCTACAGGGCTGCAGTGGCCTGGGCTCTCAGAGGACACCCAAATCCTGCAGCAGATCACGACTTGGAGGCAAGGTTTTGTCTTGCTTGCCATGCTTTCCTCTTTCCTCAGGTATTTTCCAGGCTTTAGGGAAGGTCTGTCACTTTTCACCACGGATCCCTCCTTCCTTGGTGCTTAAACAGACTCACTGCACAGTTCCAGCAAACACTTGTGCCTTTGCCCCCACAGGTTTTATCAAGCCTCGACGTTGCTAACCTGTGTGTTCCCAAAACTGCATTTATTCGTGTGTGAGCTCTCTGCAGTCTAATTCATCTGCACAAGGCTGTGGAAATGATGCTTCACAACCTCTCTTTAGGCAGCCACAGAGCTCTCTGGAGGGCTCATGGTGGCTGGGACAGCTGAGAGGTCACTCATCCACCTAACAAAGAGTAAAACCCACGCCATTTACCACATCAGCTGCATAAATATTGCACGAGCTGGAGATGCAGAGGCCATCCCTGGGTATCACAGAGGCAGGCAAGCCTGCTGGGCTGATCTCTCCTGATGGGTAAAGGGCGGCTTCACTTCCCTGCACCACTGCCCATGGAGGATGCTCTCCCAATAGCAGAAAGTCCCCTGTTTGGCACAGCCCAAAAAAACTTTGTGCTCATGCCTGCCACTGCCCACTCACCAGCTCTGAACAGTTCAGCAATTTTCCTGTCCCCTCAGACCTGGGATAAGGGTGGTGGTGGGTCAGATTTGACCCTCTGAGCCTTCTCTTCCCATCCCACAGGAGAGCACTTGAGGGTGTTTGCTGCTAGGAAGGTGAATAAAGTGCCTGGCATGCTCAGCTGCTGAGAAAAAGCTGCTAGTTAGGAACCTCAGACATCTCTGAGAACCCCCAGCCTACACAGAGTCAGCAGTCAGGGCCTGCCTCCTGCACAGACACAGCGTGTGGGGAGGATGGAGGAGGGAAGCAGCCTCGGGACCATAAAGCCCAGCCCTGCTGGGCAGTCCCTGAGCTGCAGCGGAACTCCCACCTCAACAGGAGTGGAGGTTCAAAGGCACCATGAGGGCAAAACCACAACAAAAGTATAGGATGTACTTCCACTGTTCTCTTTTTTATCACATCTGTTCAGGTCCTTGCAGGTTGCAGAAGATCTGGCAGAACTGCTGCTGGAAAAGGCACCTTTCCCATGGAAGAGAGTGGGGAAAAAACTCCTCCCTGTGTTTCATGATCAGCTGTTCTGATTTTGTGATTGATGGAGTCTTTTTTTCACATAACTGCCCCCATTCCTGGCAAACCCCACCACGGGCATGTTTTAAAGTCAGCAGGATTACAACCCCATGGGGATGAGTCCCCTCCTATTTACACCTCTTTACACCGAGTGTCAGGAAACCAGCCCAAAATACAAATGAAAAACAGCTGATCTAAAATTGACTCCTTTTTAAAAGGTATTTAAAAATTTCCTTTAGAGGTTCTCATTAACCTTAATAGGAGCAGTGCACAGGGAATAAATGCCAGTGGCCAACACTGCAGGTTCATCTGCACTGGCAGATACCAACGCCCATCCCTGTCTGTGCTCCAAGAGATCCATTCCCCCAGAGAGTTGCGGCCCTGGACTATGTTAGTCCTTCTTGCAAGGTTTTCATTATTAACATGAGTCAGAGATCCTGAGTGTAACCAGGGGCCAGCCTGATCTCAGGCTCATCAGCACTTTTGTCCTTTTAAAGGTGAACTGCAAAGCAAATGCTTCAAATCCAGAGGACTGGGAAAATAGCAGCATCCCAGCAGGGCTTCCCCGTCTGCTTAAGGATGCCTGGCTATTTATAAAGAGACACGAGCAGAAGGCTGAGGGGTTTCTATAGGCTGCTAGAACCATGTGACTCCAGAGCAGGATGGGGCAACAAGGGCTGAACCCCAGCAGACCTGTGAGGTCTGGTTGTTGCAGTTTCCTACTTGTGCATCCCAGCGATGGAGAAGCAGTTGCACACGGGATGGGCAGACAGACATGCAGTGGCTGTTCTCAGGTGCCCACAGTCTAACAGGAACAGAATCACAAAGTCACAGAATTGTTAAGGTTGGAAAAGACCTCTGAGACCATTGAGTCACACTGTTCAGCCAGCACCACCATGATCATCACTAAACCACACCCCCAAGTGCACATCCACACCTTTTTTGAACACTTACAGGGATGGCATTTACAATTCCCTGGGCAGCCTGTTCCAATGCCTGACCACCCCTAGGCACTGGGGGGTCATTTTTTCCTATTATCCAATCCAAACTCCCCCTGGTACAAGTTGAGGCCATTTCTTCTCATCCTGTTTTTTGTTCCCTGGGAGCAGAGCCTGACCCCCACCTGGCTGCACCCTCCTGTCAGGGAGTTGTAGACAGCCAGAAGGTCCCACCTGAGCCTCCTTTTCTCCAGTCTCAGCCCTTCCAGCTCCCTCAGCCCCTCCTCATCAGACTTGTGCTCCAGACTCTTCCCCTGCTCCATTGCCCTGCTCCCAACACACAAATGGAGATAAGAACCTATTAACACAGTAAATAAAAGAAACTATTCCAGGCTGGACTTGGAGTTTTTCTTGGGTCAAAGCCTTTTGTTTTTCATTCCAAGCATGAAAACGTTGCTATCTGATGACATGGAAATTGTTCCAGGAAGACTGACCCCTTCCTGACAGAGGTTTCTAACCCCCCTCCTTCTCCCTGTCCTGCACTGTGTCTCTGCTGCTTTGAACAGCCCTAGATCAAAGAATTTCAATTTTTTAGTAGCAACAACTACCTGGAGATTTTGGCTTCTGTTTGCAAACAACATGAGAAATGTTCTGGAAAACGTCAAAACAAAGTTATAGCAAATATACCACGTTCTTCAAACACCTCCAGGAGCTTTCCCTTTTATGGACAGGGAGAACATTCCCTTGCTGTATTTACTGGGATGTTTTTTGATGCCCTCAAAGACTGCTAGGTCAGTGACCTGTGCACATTACAAGGTACTGCCATGTGCCATCCCGGGACTCTCCCTGGTTTCACATAAGAGCAGGGACAGGGGAGAAGGTCAGGAAAAATGACCCTTTTCCAGGACTTTGGGTCTACCTGTGGGAATTTTACCCTGTTGGGGTTTCACCCTCAATTTCAGCATCCCAGTGCAAGCCCCCCTTGCACATGTCAGTATCTTCTGAAGGATGCCCCTTTCCACAGTTTCTTTCCAAACACAGAAACAGCAGCTAATTCCTCTTTTGAACAGATCAAAGGAAGCAGCAGAAATATTTCTGAAACTTGCTCACAGCCCTCGAGAGCCATTTATTTTCCCTCGTTTATCCTGAAGGTGCATTTAACTGTTTCTTGAGCCCCAGGTGCCTGCCTGGATGGGCCAGAGAGGCCACACAAACCATGTTCACAGCTGCAGAGCAAATCCTCGCATCCCACCCAGCAGCACACGTATTCAGCTGGAGCCACTCCCGTGAGGGAAACACCATCGTACAGGATGATCTGGAGGGTTTTTTACCATTCATCAGAGACAGCAGTAAATATGATTCATACAACAATGCTCCCAAGATCCTGCACGTGAGTTTTACCAGATTATAACAGCCAGAAGTCAAGCCTGCGGATGGTGGTTACCTTTCCACGCCTGGAATACGATTTCTCCTCACCACCTGCCCAGAGCACTGGCTGGTCCAGATTCATTTAGCACATCTTCCTGTCCACTCTCAATTGGCCCCATCTGCTTCCCAGGAGGAGCTCTCCTCTGCATAACCCTGCCTGTCAGAGCAGATAAGGCTGCTCTTTGTGCTTTTCCCCACGAGACAGATGGGAAGGAGGGAAGCGGGAGGCATCTCAGACGCGCTGTCGCAGTGTCAGCAGGGGCCGGCTGTGATGGGCTGGTGGAGAGGGGGCCTGTCTGACACCAGGGCTGTGCCAGCCAGCAGGAACCGCGGGGACCAACAGGGACCGACAGGGACCGACAGAGACCCTGTGACTCAGCTCCTGTGTGGGGAGTCACAGGAGCAAATAAAGGGATGTCCAGCTGGTGCTCAGGAGAGAAAGGGAGGAAAAACCAAGCTGGATGAGGTTACATTCCCCAGCAGGAGCAGAACTGCTTGGTTGCTTGCAAGTAGGACAAGCCTGGATGCTCGGGATGACCTGCAAACATCACATCTCCTTGGAAATGGCCTTGGATACCAGACCACATATTAACTCCTAGTGTAACAGAGCGCAGTGCCAGGGGCTTCGTTTTCCTACTCAGAACATAAACAAAGGACATCCTAGCTTGAACGTAGCATTTAAAAGACGTGGTGCACACTCCCCAACAATGCACCCAGCTGGTTTTATAGTAGGGGAAAATGTATTCCTGCTCCCAGCTAGAGAGAAGCTCCACTACAGCAGTTGATGGCCTTCAGATTTTATCCACTCTGGAATAACCCCAGTTTCATAACTAAGGGATATAGCTGACAAATTTCTCAATTTGCAGATTAGAGAAAGGTCAACCCCAGCTTAATCAGCTGCTGTGAGGGGTCAGGAGACAGAGTAACTTGTAAACAGTATAAAATTAATGAAAGTATTTAGCATATTGTGCACACAGTTTTCCATTCCTGAAATCCAAAGAAAACAGAAAGGTGGGTCCAAAAGGCGTCCAAGCAATTGCCAAATATGTTCTTGGAAAAATCAAGATAGGACTGTAGCAAGGAAAATTCAACAAAGTGCAAACTGTGAGGGATTAGATTCGCCCTTCCCAAGGATAGCCCTGAGGCACAGAAGGGTTTTGGAACAGGCCTTTGCAAATCCATGGCCCAACTGAACTCAAAGAACCAGAGAAGAGACCTCAGTGGAGATCTGCTGGCTTGCAGTGGCCAAGGGTCCGGACCTGCCACCCCACATGTCACCCTTGGCACTCACAGCAGGGCACAGCCCATGCAGGGGTGGCAGAGATGTTCTGGATGTCACTGGTCTTACTGGAGGAACTCCAGCAGAGATTTTTCAAAGGAAAAACAGAGAGGCAGAATTCTGAAAAAAGAGGTAGTAAATTTCTGTGGTAAATATTTCTTCTTTGTTTAGACCTCCTTTCAAAACACATTTAGGGCTTAACAATAGGCTTCATATTTTTTCAGGATTCAAATACATGTTTTCATCTACTCCACCCAGTTAAGGGTTGCTGGAGTTTCTGCCGTGAGAAAAGACTCTATTTTGTGCAGATAAATGGCACAGCAGATTATATTTGGGGCAGACTGTATTAGAGTACTTAGGAATGAAGGCTCACCAGCACAGTTTGACTTCTGGAAAACTACACTTAGGAAATAAATGTTATTCAGCAAGGCTGCACACCTCACAGCTTTTATAAACCAACAGCAAAGCACAGCAGAGGTTTCTGTCAATACCTTCACCCCTCTGTCCTACAAACCTCTGTGTGCCATTCCCTTCCTCCACTTGACCTACAATCTCCATGTTATTCTCCATAACATGACCTCCTGATGGGTGTCCTCTGGTTTCCCAAGCCTTCTGCAGACCAGTTACCACCACAAGCTGGAGACTGAGTGTTCTCAAACCCATGCACCTTTTACAGCCTGGATGGTGGCAAATGCCCACCTTTGTCCTTGGACACAGCTGCTCAGTCCTGCTGAGAGGCCGATTTTGGGCAGACAGGCAGAGCACTGTAGCTCACAAGGCCAGGATGGCACCTCCACAGAGCATGGCACTGCCCGGGATGGCTGGAGAGATGGCTCATCCATAGTGAACTCTGACTACTGCCTGCTTTCAACTGCCCACAGCATCTCTCTTCACACTTTCCCATTCCCTCTCTACCTGGAGATCCTGTTTGTGTCTCCATATCATCTGCAGCACTCACATCCCCACTGTGGTGTTTCTTCTGGTCTCCCTGGGAATACCCACCCCACATCACACTCTGTCCTCACACCACAGCACTCAACAGAGGGGATTTCTCCTGAGAAAGTCAAGGCCTGAGGAACACAAAGTGAGTACCACTTCCGGGTCCATCATTCCTTCAATGCCAGCAGCTACTGACTGAAATAGATAATGGTGCTTCTTTTCTCCTTTCCTGCCTTGCTCAAGAGCTGTCACAACCTCAGAGTGAGCAGAACAGCAGGAGAAGTGCACATTGCTCATGGAAATTAAGCCAGAAAATAAACAAGCCAGCCCACAGCAGGAGAGATGTGGCCAGACACTCCTGCTCTCCTCCCTTTGCCTTGGTTCAAACCAGCTGGTGTGAGCTGGCTTCCACCACTGTGCAACTGGGAGCAGCAGATTCATGGCCAAACACTTTTTCCCCTGGAGAAATCAAGACCTCACGTGTTAATCAGGTTTTCCACCCATGAGCTGATAGCACAGCACATGAGCACACACCAGCACTTTTGTCTCTACCTTGCCCTTATTCTGTTATCACCACCCCTCTGCACAAAACGCTGCTGGCAAAGAGTGCCAGCTCCAAGAAGAAACCATTCCTCATCTCTGAGGATGAGGAAAAGAGGGACAAAGACAGGGAAAGAGGTGTGCACAGAAGAGGTGGCTGTCCCCATTCCAGTTGCCCAGTCAAATCACCTCACAGAAAATTCATCCCCGCACCTTCACCTTTCTCCTTAGCTTCAGCCCAGCTTTTCACTCCTACAAAACAAGAAAAAGCCCACTCCACTGCCAGATTATTCCTCCTTGAAACCAGCAGCAGCTTCACCCGTGCAAATCTCTGCTTCACACTGTTAAAAAATTGCGTTTCTAGCACAAATAAGGGATACAGGAATTCCCTGATGCACTGCCAGAATTGAAGATGGGTGAGATTTGGGGTCTTGATAGGTCATTGGGCAAAAAGCTCACACTTGATCAGCCCCAGCATTCAGAAGTTTCTGCCAAATTCAGCCAATAATTTTAGCTAAGAAGAAATATTTTGTTGCGCAGTGGTTGTGGCAGACTGTACTGTAATTTATGTGCAGTGTCTTTTCCCAAGCTGACTTTTCATAAAAGTAATAAGTAGTTTCCAAAGTGAAGTGAAAGGAAATGGCAGGGAGAAAATTGAACACCTGGGATTTAATGAAAACAACTTTTTATTTGGTTTGTTTGTTTGTTTTCCTGAGGAAAGTTAAAAATCCTAGTCTCAGGCAGAAATACATATATTTTATTTCATTAATTCAGTCTGCGAGCCAGAAAGAGTGAAGAGACACAGCAGAGCAACAAGACATGCAGCTGGGTTTGAGATACAACCCAAGCCCTTTGTTGGTGCAGAAGAGCCTTGAGGGCCAGCAGCCAACTTTTAAAATAGCCCTAATTACCTTTATATTTATAATGGGGAAACAGGTGGAAGTGGTCAGGAACAGGAGGCAGAAGAACAGCAGAGAGAAATGTGATATAACAGAGTCTTAAAAGTCAGAATCGCAGGAAAAATCCGGCTGGAGGAGACCTCTGGAAGGCTCTAGCCCAACCCCTGCTCAAAGCAGAGACATTTCAAAGCTAGCTCAGGTAGCTCAATTTCCCTTCTATCCACCCTTGCCTGAATAGAGGGAATAACCTCTTCTCTCAGTTCCCTGTTTGAGTCCACACTGCTCATTCCAGCTCATCTTTCTGACCACCAGAACCTCTGCACGTCATTCAGGCAAAACAATTGCACCATGTGTTTGCAACATAACCCAAGTATGTTTGAGTGAATAAACACATTATTCAGATTATGCTAGCAAAGCTCTAATTAATTTTAAATTACTGAAATCCAGTTAAAGCCTAAGAAAGACCCTAAAAAATTCTAATGCTGTTCACTGCCTGAGTGAGAAGTGATTTGCTTTCAGTGCCCCATAATGCAGAATTTTGACTTTCCTTCACTGATCCACATGGCACCGGGGACACAGAGCAGGACCAGGCAGGCGATGGGAGGGTGACTCAGGGCTGGAACAAGACAGCAGAGTCTGGAGCCCTCCCAGGTGTGTTCACAACACCCACAACTGTGCCACGTCCTGTCCTCAGATCCCTGAAATATGAGGCTCTCAGCAGGCGGTGTTGCACTTGAGGGGCCCTAAAATGTGGGAGCATCTTGTATTGCAAAGGCGATGTCCAGCTGGATGGGAGTGTCACGTGGTGATGCTCAACTGGACCATCCTCAGGACATCCTCAAGAAATCCTCAGGTGGAAAATGGCAGAATAACTTCTCTAAATTCCTCAGAAACCATGATTTTGCCCCATGGGATAATGATGTTAACTATAGCCCCACTCAAATCCCGGCATTTGAATGTCAGGCTGTATGGAAATTTGTGTCAGCACTGCACACAATGAAATGAAAAAATGCCCAGAGTTCAACACCACTTTAACATCATGTTTTGTAAGTTTAAGACCATTGATCTGTGAAAGAAAACACAAACATTTTGTGGAAAACATAATAATTTGCTATTGTAGCTACTCAAGGTTACATAAAATGCATATGTTCCCTTCTAAGTGGGGAAAGCAATGTTACCTCAAAGCCATATAACAAAAGTCTAGGGATCTATTTAAAAATTTGATTTTGTCCTTGGCTTTTCATGGTGGTTGATGGGGGAAAGTGTATGTATGCAGTTGAAAATATTTTTGAGGCTACCAAATCTCTCAAGCAAGAACTGCACCACCAGCCACAAATAGAAATTAAGGACAATTATTCTAGTCAATGCCACTCTGCTACCAGCGCAACAAGATTTTGCTGTGGTGAGAACATAAGCTAAAATCTTCTAATCATGAAGTGGCCAGAGTTTTCCTCTCTAAATAAAGTCCTTTCTGTAATAGGGGTGGAGCATTCCCAGACCAGCAACTGGTAAAAGATTTGGGTATTCCCAGCACTTCAAAATCTCAGGCCATTTAGGCTGAGTCAGCAAAGCAGAGAATATCAAGATTATTTTAAGTATGCACAGAGTTCTATTTGAGACCTTACTTTCCTTCTTACACACAGACTGAGATTTGTAAATATTGAAAACCATGAAAATTGGGTCTTCATATTTTATGAGAAAAATACTGGTCCGATTGAAAAGGAAACAACCATCTGGCACCACTCCTCCCAGAGGTTTTCATAACCGTTCTCCATTTTTCTTCCCAAAAGTGTGTTTTCTGCATACTCAAAGAACTGCCATGGTCCCCTCTTGTTTATCCATGCCCAGCTTCAGATTTCCAAGCCTGTTATTTCTTTCCCTTTTTTCTTCCTTCATCTGTCATTCCTTTGGTCAGTGAATCTATTCAACAAACAGTGTTGTGTTTTGGAAAGAATTTGCTTTTGATTATGTTTGTGGTTCAGGGGGTTGTGGCTGGCTTGGCAATGTGTTTGAAAGGACAGTTTGTTCATCATTTAAACCAACACATAGACCAAGGAATTTTGGAAATAGCCATGCCACCACAATGAATTCACAACATTCACTTGAACTGGGAAATAACCGTCAATGTTTGGAATGGTGGAATCATTGCTGGAACAAAAAATGACTGTATTGTACCTGTGGAGTCACTTTCCAAACAGATAATCTCATTTTCGTACTATATTAAAAAAAATCTGTAACTTCAGCAATCAAGTAGGTCAGGTATCCTGGACTGATGCAGCTGTACTGACCTTTACAGTGCAAAAAATGAAGATTATTTTTCAATCCAGGCAGGTCATTGACTCTGTCTTACATCAGCATCAGCCTTTGCTGCTAGGCAGAGGGAAGATCACATGTGTCATGTTTTATATTCATGAAACAGAGCTTTAAATCCAATGAAAAGGTACTTCAGAGAAGGCTTTTCTGAAATCTGGTGTAGTTGTGTGCTTTAATAGAGTCTTCAGGAAACATAAAGGGTTTTTTTTCCCCAAACTTAATAAACAAACTTCCATGAGAAAATTGTTGCACCAGCAGTGTACCACAAATGGTAAAAACCACCCATTTCCTCTGGCTGGAACTAGATGGCCTTTGAAGTCCCTTCCAACCCAAGCCTTTCTGTGATTCTACGGAGATCTTTTGAGGGCCTTGTGATTCCCCATTAATGCTGGATGCAGGATAAGACCCAGCGATCAGCAGAAGATGTGGCACTGGAGCAGCTATATCGGAGCTGCAGCACCCACTCTTGTTCTGAGGTGAGAATTACAGCCACCCTCACGCCCAGGAGAAACCTAAACATCCCAGAAACGCAAACAACCCCAAGATCCCAACTTACAGCAGAGCTAAGAGAGCAAAAGGATCAGCCTTTCCTGAAGAGGACTCTGACTTCACCTAATAAAACTCCCACAGCTGGACGCACGCTGCTGCCACCCAAGTGTATCTTACAAGTGAATCTTAATGTTATTTTCTTAATTTTGTTACAGGGGAGATGATACGGAAGTGATGAAGGGAGGGATTGAAAAGAAACGCGGATGTGGCACCTGGGGACACGGGTTAGTGGTGGCCTTGGCAGTGCTGAGGGAACAGTTGGACTCAAGGATCTTAAAGGTCTTTTCCAACCTAAGTGATTCCGTGATTCTGTGACTCTATTGTTCCATTACACATTTGAAATTAGCTAAACCCATGTATCATTTTTTGTTGATACTTGAGAAATGAATTTTTTCTGGCAAATAAATGTTTGCCAAGGCCAGTGACAAACGTGTTATGTGTCAGCATCAAGAGAAAATGAGCCCTGAAATTGGCACAATCAAGTGTGTATAAGAGATGTGTTTGCTCGTGCCTCCAATCAAGGATCCTCGTTAAATAATCATGTGATTCATACAAGAAGCTACAATTAAGCAGCACAGCTCACACTTCTAATATTCATGAGCAGTCCACAGAGCCCAAGTATAAAGGGAATCATTTCCAAATTTGCCTCACAAGTTGGTCTGAGGAAATGCTGTTTTCTCACCAATATTAGCACAGTTGGGAAGAGGTGCTACATTTCTCCAAACAATGTTCATTGATTATTTCCTTGCCCTTTGAGAAGCATGGAAAATTTTACTTACAAAATTGGCTGGAAAAATTAATTTCTATAAAACTGTAATTTTTTTTCTTTTATTTGCTTTTTTTTTAAATTAAGACTGTTTCAAAGCAAATAAAAAACACTGAAAACAAGTGTCAGGTATTTAACATTTCAACTCTTTTTCTCTGATGTCACTCTTATTGCTTTCACTGTTTCATCGCGGAGCAATAGTGACTCTGTACATAAGGGACAACTTTCACTAGACCAGGTTGCTCCAGGCCCCATCCATCCCGTCCTTGGACACTTCCAGGGATGAGGCAACTACAGTTTCTCTGGGCAAGCTGTGCCAGGGTCTCATCACTTTCACAGTGAAGAATTTCTTCTTAGTATCTAGTCTGAATCTCCCCTCTTTTAGTTTAAACCCATTCCCCCTTGTCCTATCACTATCTGCCTACATAAAAAGTCACTGTCCCTCTTTTATATAAGCTCCCACTAAGTACTGGAAGGTCACAATGAGGTCACCCTGGAGTCTTCTCTTCTCCAGCCTGAACAACCCCAAATCTCTCAACCTGTTGGGGTTCCCACTTCACTGAAACCCAGTCAGAAAACAATCAATCTATCAAGTTTTTCTTCACAGTCCACATTTATAAATCAATGATGCACTTTTCCCATTTTCCCTTTACCTTTATATTTGCAACAATACTAATTAAATCAGTTTAATAAGACTGTGGTTGCTGTATCTTTTTCCATTTCCTCCTTCCATGGATGCAGGCACTATGCTGCTAATATCCAACTATCACTGCACATTTTATCTTCTATAAATTCTCTCTGCCAAGCCTGCATTTATTAAAAATCCTTGTTATTATTTTATGCTGAAGTTTGCTGTTTGTCCACCTAAAGCCATTGAATGCTATGTTGAGGTTTGTCCACAGGAGTTACTCACCCACTCCCCCTGGAGTGGAAAAAGCAGTGCTTTCCCTGCAAAACACACATAACGCGATTTTTCTTTAAAAAAAATAAATAATTGCCGTAAAAAGACACTGAAACAGAAAAAAAAATTCAGCCATCCTACTTTTCTGTGACTTGTGTTTGATGCACACTTTTGAAGAGTAACACAAGCTGCTGGTTTGTACAGGGCAGGAACCAAACAAAGATGGGAAAAGAATAAATTACTGTATTTCCTGCTGCCATCCCTCACCTCAGCTTACAGATTCACCAAAAACAGGTCCAGAAGGACCTGAAAGACTTGGTTCCATCGCTGGCCCCAGGCAGCAGCATCACTTCCTTTGCCATCTGGGTGATGTCCCCCTGCACTGCCCACGCCAGCACGTCACCTGCAGACACCACCCACCCAGCAGCCTGTGTTTCTCTGTCCCACAGGTCCACATTCTCCAAAAGTCTTTTCCAAATGTTTAATCTCAGTGTTGCAGCTGAAGACACACCCATTCCTGGAGATCAGGTTGACTCAGGCTCTTTGCTTGGGCTTTCATGAACTCAATGCACTTAGAGACTGCTCTTGTTCTGCGCCCCAGCGATTCTCTCTCTTAGCTTAAACAAGCCTGGTTCTTTCAGTCTTCCCTCCTAGGTCATATTTCCTTGACATCTGATCACTCTGGTCCCTCTCCTCTGGGTTTTCTGCACTGCTTCTGAGGTGTTGTGCTCCAGACTGGACACCACGCTCGTCCCCAGGCCATTTACTGCATCACGTCCACAAAACACACACCACCACATCTCAGCCTGGCATCTGCTGTTTAGCAACAGCACAACAGCACAAGATTTGCAGCCTATGGTGGCTTGGGTTTGGCTTGTGACCCTCAACACCCCAGTCCTTCTCTGATGGATTCATCTGGGGTTTCCCATCCTGTGTTTAGGAAGCTGGCTCTTCATGCCCTGTTCCTGCATAACCTCTTCTTGTTTATTCAGAATGTTTATACGGGTGGCCAAGATCATTCTGCTTTTTCATGGTTTTCCTTGTAGTTTCCCAGTGCTAGATGTAGGAGCTGGGAGAGCTCAGCAAGCCTCCAAGGGTCTGGAGACTGAAGCCAGCACACCGGGTCCTGCTGTGGCACAGCACTCCTCCAGGTACTACTCACACGGTGAAAGGCTCAGCAGATCTGTCTCTGCCTTGAAGAATGGGGATTTCATGCCCTCTCAATTGACTAAAAGAAATAATTGAGAAGCAAAAATGCATTCAAAAGCTTTTTTTAAAAGCAATTATGTTAATTGCTCCAACTGAACAAAGGGTGCAGGGAGATGGTTTTGCAGGCAAAGTTTGCCTCCAGATCTCATGAGCAGAGGAGATGTGGACCAAAAGGCACCTGCTGAGTTTGTAGACTTAATCCGCTACCACTACAAGCATCAAATTACCTAATTCCCTTCATAAACTGATGAGAAATCCATCGCTTGGGAAACCCAAATTCTTGAGAGTAGTTGGGATTTCTTTTTCTTGCTATTCATTTTCCCCTCCATGCTGACTTCCTCTCCTCCCTGGACTGACACTCCTGTGTAATTTATACAATTTTACCTTTCTGCCTACACTGATTTTTAGTGTAGCTCATTTCTCCTGGCAGTTTCACCGAACACCAGGAGCAAACACCCCTTTACCTCTCAGCTTTACATTGGACAAGGTTAGAAACCAGCTTCTCTAATTTGTCTTCTCAGAAACTGGCTTGTGCCTGGCACAGCAGAGCAGCCATAACCAGAAATCTGAGGGAGCAACTCTGCAGATTATTTCCTCAACATGAATTTTTGCTCACATCTGGCTTTCCATTTCTAAAAGTTACAAAAGCCTGGGACACCTGGTGCTGGGAGCAGGCAGGAGGAGAAGACTCCTGGTAAGATTTGGATCTTACCTGCTCTGGCAGTTGCTGCCATGCAGATGAATGGATCTGAAATTGGTTGAAAACTTCTGGAACAGACCATTTTCTCCCTGAAAAGCTGACTAAAACAAGCAGCACAGCAAATCTGAGGGTGTAGTTGTCATTCCACCTCCAAGTTCAAGGTCGAGAAAGGGAACCTGATGGCTCCCTGAGGGCTTTTCAGAAAGAAAAGTCTTGTATAGAGACTAAGAAGAAAAGAGTCTGGTTTGCTATTTTCCCTCGCTTTCCTTCCCTTGCTTTGCATCAATAGGCACGTCACATTTTTAAGTGAGTAAAGAAGGAGCACTATATAATGATGTTGACCTGTTGGAATGAGTCCAGCAGAGAGCTACCAGAGGTCTGGAAGACATCTATAAAGACAGGCTGAGAGAGTTGGAGCTGCTCATACTGGAGAAAAGAAGGCTCCAGGGAGATCTTAGAGCCCCTTCCTGTGCCTAAAGGGGCTCTGAGAGAGCTGGAGAGGGACTTTGGACAAGGGTATGCAGTGATAGGACAAGGGAGGATGGCCTTCAGCTGAAGGAGGTTTAGGTTTAGGTTAAATAATATGAAGAAATTCTTGGCTGTGAGGGTGGTGAGGCCCTGGCACAGGTTGCCCAGAGAAGCTGTGGATGCCCCATCCCTGGAAGTGTCTAAGACCAGGCTGGATGGAGCTTGGAGCAACCTGGGATAGTGGGAGGTGTCCCTGCCCATGGATGGGGGTTGGAACTGGGTGATCTTTAAGACCCATTCCAACCCAAACCATTCTATGATTTATGATTCTATGATAATTATTTAAATCCAAGGACTCTGGGCAGCTGCTGGCTTGGGGAACACTTCATGCCTTCTTCACCACAGTGCTGGCAAAGTCATCTGCCATAAAGAGAGAATAACCTGCTTGGTGTTATAGCTCAGAAACAATTAGATGGGCTGGACCAGGGGAAATTTCATTTCCAGTGACAGAGAACGAAGGTCACAACCCTGTCAACTGCATTAAATAGGTGCTCACAAACCCTACTTGCTGGTGCAGTAGCTCTCAGTTTTTAATGGGTATTTTCAAGCCAAGAGTAAAGTGTGTTTATGTCGTTATTCTTCAGACAGAAATGTCAAGGAAGAAGTCATAAATGCAGAGTTGAAATTAAGCACACTGATTGCAGTGGTTTGTGTTATTCCTGACATTACCTAGAAGCCAAGCTATTGCAAAAAAATTCTGTCCTGTGGGAAAATTTCATATTATTTTCAATTTTCTTTTCATCTCAAATCAAGGGGAAACAGAAAACCATTCTATAGAAGAGAAAGCTCCACAGGAAAAATGTCTGGAAATGTTGAAACACGTTGCTTCAGCAAATCTACCAGTGTCAGTAGAGCTGGCAAATAACACATGGTATTCCCTCTATTTTGTTGAGCTGGGAGGGTGAATGCCTTTGTAAAACGTAACAAAGGATCCTTAATATTAATTTAAAAGTAATAACATTCAGAAAAAAAAATTAACTATCTTCAGGAACCTAAGTAAAAATAACTGCCCTACATTTTTTCAGGGGAGAGGAATGACTTTTTGGAGCCTCAGCCTGAGAGGCCCTGCAAACTGAGTCACTGATGATGAAGCCAAAACGTCTTTGGAGAAGCCTGGCACTGCCTGGGCCTCATCAGACCCACATCTAGTTCAAATGCAGCTCCTGGGGGCTGTTTGTAAGACCCTTCACTGCCCTGTGGATTAGATGTCCCATCAGGAAAATAGTAATAAAGGTATCTTATGCCTCCCCAAAAGGCAACCTGAGGAACAACAGCTTTGTCTTGCATTCTGTGCTTTTCACCATCTCTTGGAAAGCAAAGGAAGATGTTGGCAGAGAGCTGGCCAAGAGAAAGCAAATAGAAACACACAGACATTATACAGCAAGACTCCAAGTACAAGTCATGCCAAACTCCTAGTTCCAGTAAATGCCAAAGACCCAAGTGGATTATGGGCAGGGAAGGGGAAAACTGACTACTCAGAAAGTGCTGGAAGATGTGGCATTTCCATTTCCAAGATGTTGCTGATATGCTGAAAAGTCCCCTTTCTGCTCATTTAGCACAGCTGGAACATTGCAAAAACCTAACCCTCCCTGTGAAATTTTTCTTTTGCAAATCAGCACATTCTGCAGCACAGTTTTCTTCCCTTGGCAGGGAGGGAGGTGTCAGGAGTTACCATCCGGCTGCGATGACACCTTGTAGGAACAGTCAGAAGAAATTCCTGAAATCTTTATTGCTGAAGCTCAGGCTTTGGCCAGTGTCTCAGAGGGACTGTGTCCTCTCTCTAACAGCTGCAGGCAGTTGTCTGCAGGCTGAGGTAGAAAAACATGCACCAGATTTTATGCAGATGTCAGACAAAGGGAACAAGTAGTAGAAAAGGGAGCGTCTGAAGCTGCACTTCTGGGATCAATTCACAGAACCGTGTAGAAACTGTTCACCCAGTGCAGATCACATCACAAATTATCTTGATGACAAAGAAGGAAAAAAAATGAAGCTATTCTGTTCGTCTTCCTACTCTTTAGGGTGCAATCAGGGCACATCTTCAGCACTGCTATTAGCATTCCTCCACCAAAGAAATCCCAGCAAAGCACTGAGCTCTCATTTTCAAAGATGATGCTGGAAAGCTTCCCAGATTATATATTTTCCTCTTTAATTTATACCTCTGAGGATAATGCTAATCAAGGATGCAGCGAAAGTGGTGAGACATCCTCGGACCCAGGCTGATTTATTAACAGTGGTTGCATTATTCTCACTTGGAGAACGACGCTACTATCCCAAGCTTCCATAAAAAAAAGATCCTGCTTGCTGGTAGGTTATCAAATACAAGCTGACAATGTACTTGTACAGCAGATATGCATAAGTGCATTGCACAGTATGATTCATCTGCAAAACATCCAGCATGCTAGAAGCTCAATTTAAAGTAGGTTAGAAGAACGATTCATTAAAAAGCAACAGCAGAGAGAGAGGAGAAAAAAGAAACCCAAACTCTAAAATCTCCTCCTGGTAATGGTACATTTACTTCTCAGTCTTTGTTCAACCCCCTCTCCTCACTTTTGAATAGAGTTTGGATGGCACAGGGAGGGAGAAGCACGTAAAAATACATGTAGCTAGACAAATATTACAAATGCCATCTTCAAGGCCTGGCAGATCTACCAAATATTCCAGGGATTATACATGGTCTGCTTAGCACGTTCAAAGTGGAAGGAGATTGCATATATTTCACACAGCATTAATCCCCAGGCCTGTCTCCTCAGCTCTGACCTGAACTTCTACTACACAGCACCGAATCATAAAGGCTAATGTCAAAAGGACTTTGAGGAAAAAAAAGAATTCCCAAAATGGCAACCAGCTTTTACTATGATAACTGCTCAGATAATCCTCCATAATCTCCAGCGGTATTTTTTAGGGTAGGGAAAAAAAAAACAAACCAAAAACCCACAACAGAAAAAATGTACATGACATGGCAATTCTAAAGCAGAATTAAGAACTTTGCAGGCTGGAATTAATGCTTTTAAAATGGATTTTATGTATATTTGGAATAAATGTCCTACTATAAAAGCAAAGGTACTTTTCTGAATGCTGCTGACAGCCAAATAAGGTGAAACATGAATTGACTTGAGAATAATTTGAAAATATATATGCTTATTTCTAAGATTTCACTATTTTTATTAATATTATTTTAATCAATGTATCTCTTGGGGAGAGATTTCTTTGTCTGATGATAAATTTCTAAAAAAATTAAATTTAAGGAAATTCAGTCCATTGTCCTGGCAGCAGAGGTAGGTATGCATTTTCATAGGCAGAGTTCCTATTTCATCCATGTAAAAGTAATCCAGGTTTTACTTAATGGCTCCACATCTGTCCATGCAATCAATTAATTGCTTGTTTGACTTTTCAGTCCTGTATGCAATGTACCCTCATTAAACACTCACGGAACTTTTTACTTAGAAAAACAGATACCACCTAAAACACTGAGGATCTACAAAAATCCTCTCTTGCCAGCAACAAAGATGCCACTTACCAGCCAATTTGCTATAAGGATTTCTTCGTTAAAGTGATAAATGGAGCTACTGCCCAGAGGTTCCAAACCACTTTTATTTATTTTATTTTTTCCCGTGAACAATGTGCTCAGAGGAGGTGACTCCTCTGGGATTTTAACTCTCACACATCATCTTGGAGTGTCACCTTTGGGCCCAACATCTTTCCTACAAACTAATTACGCTCTGAGAATCACAGGTTATAAACAGAGACTTTCAGGAAAACCAGGAAATTCTGAGGAATCAATTCTACATTCAACTCCAGAAATAATTTGCTAGAGCAGTAGAGAAATCAGCAACTACATAAATGCTGCATTATGCCTTTTTTTAAAGAACTGCAAAAGCTGCAAAAGAGAGGAATCAGCCTCAGCTTTAGGTTAGCCCTACATCAAAGGCAACCGTCTCAATTAAAATTTAGTGCACAGCAATATTGCAGTTTAGAGCATTTGCTCAATGATGTTTACCAAAGCCATAAACCTTTGTAATAAAAGGAAAAAAATACCAAGAAAACCCAACCCAGCAAAGTGACAAACATGCTACATCCTCAGACAGAGATGAGCACTAAACAGAAGATGAAAAAACAGTGATACATATTTTTGTAACTTTTACAAGGAGCGGCAGAAGACGTTTCCCGTTTTACTGAAATCAGTCTGCAAATAACAAATGACTGCTGCTCATATCACACAGCTACACCTGCATGGAGCAGCTCAGCTTCCAGTTCAGCTGAAGTGCACATTTGATTTCCAGCGTGTTGCATCGTGCTTCAGTGCTGAAGTCAACAGGAATGAAAATATCATGAAATGCAAAACATCTCCCATGCACATGAGCAGCAAGTGCATCTCGTTTGCCTCTGCATTAAGGACATCAAGGGAAAGACCCAATTAAGACTGACTGGAATTCAGACCCCTCCGTGCTTCAGTAGCCAGCGGAGAGCTGGTAACTGTGAAACCTCATTCCCCCTCCCACAAAGCACATGGAATGCTGCTCCACAGATCAGAGCAGAGATGAGACACTGATCTCCAGCTCTGCTGGCTGCGGGTTTTCACCTCCCACCCTGGCCGTGGCCTCGGTGCCTCACACAGGGAGGGGGATGCAGCTGACCTGGATACGGGCGAACACTTGAACGGTGGTGGCAGATTTAGAGCAACCTTTAGGCTGTGCTCAGGATCCAGCCCTTTGGCCTGCCCATGAGCTTGGCATTAAAACAATTTCCAAGCAGAGCTGCTCTGCTGGTTACGTGTGCACCAAGAAGTGTGTGGGGTGAGGGAGTCCCCACCTTCCTGACGTGAAAAATTATGTTTGTGGGGGGTACAGGCCCCTCCTTAGGGGATGGATTAGGGCTGTGAATGGCAGAACCTTCTTGCTGATCACAATCTTAAATGCATTCTGTCTCTCCAGCAGTTCTTTCACAGGTGCCCCTGAGTGGTTTTGGGAGCTGTGTGGAGGGGCCCAGGCTCAGCAGGAGATTATCAGTACGAACTCCAGTGGCTCAGGCTGTCTGCAGCCCTTCTCTGCACAGCTGTGCTGCAGAGCCTGCCCAGGGTGAGGATTTTTGTTTGATCATGCAGCCAGTGACTAATGCAGTGCAGGGAAAGCTGGGGATGTCATTTGGATCTGTAACTTCTGCATTTGTGGCTTTGAAATGCCCATGGGTGCTCTGATGGGGTGAGGGATGGCACACAGGGCTGTGTTTGGGATACAAAGCACTGGCCAGACTTCTCAGCCACAGGGCTCACCCAGAGCCACCCACATGTGCACCCAAGATATGGACTGATAATTTGGACAGAAAAAACCCTCAGAGACAAGAGAAGCACAAGATCCCGAGGCACTGCGAGCAGGAAAGTTTCCAGCCTGACCAGGCTGCCCCATGCATTTGCTTTTTACTGGCCACAGTTAATAAGTCCTTTCGACATCTTTAAAGCTACCAGCAATAAATCAGCTGCAGTTAATAAATTCAGCACTGGTGAAAAATAAAGACATAGCTCATGGCCTAAATGGCACAGAAAAGCCTCGAACTGACATAACTCTGCAGGTCTACAGAGTCACCCCAGTGCAGAAAGCATCTCCCCCGCTCCATCATCTCCTGTGCCCAAGCAAACACCCCACTGCAGCACGGCACCCGGGATGGGAGTCAGTGCTGTGTGAAGGAGACATTGGGAATGCTGCAGCTGTTAATGTCAATTGTGTTGAAATCATCTCTGAAGAACCAGCTACCTTTTCTCATACAAGATCTCTTGATAGCAGGAGGCTGTATCAAGGGCAGGCGACTCATAACAGCAGTGAAAGAAATATGCAAATAACTCTTTTATTGCCTGTTATTTAAATAAAGACGGGAAAGCCTGCTCTTAAGGAATATTAAAGTACAAAGCCAATGCTTATGAGGTAACACCTCAATATTTGAAAGAGACAGGCTTATGAAGGATGTAGTAATTTCTAACAATTTTTATTCTCACCTAGATGCACACGATAGATCAAAATAAACAACAGCAACTTTATTATGATTTTCATTCTAAGTTTTCGATCTCTTTAAAGGTTAATTTTCACAGTGCTGTAATGAGATGGGTAAGTGCTGGTGTTTCCATTTTACATATAAGTGTTCTGAAGCAGTCCGGTCTAATGGCTAATAAAGCCAATTTATCCGTGATATATCTTCTACTTCATTTATCCCTAAATTAAACAAAACATGCTCACCTTTATGCATATGCTTAAGACCATCCTAATTTTAATAGCAGTTAAGAATGCACTTATGTTCCACAAAATTAGAATCTTAAATACTTCATTGAAACAAGGAGGACTGAAACAGGTGATTAAGGTCCTCTCTCTTTCAAGTCTTGCCTTGCAGGTGAGTGCCAAGAATTTATTCTTACTCTGGAAGGTACAAGGTTTCTTGGAGGAATAGACTGATCATAAATCAGAAGTGTCTTAACAAACAAGAACAGTAAATGTGAGGTTTGCTCCTCAATGCTGAATCATGGCAACTCTACAGCTTTTCCTAAATTAGAAAACTAATTACAAATAATGCTTCATTACTTGAAACACAGTTTGCTCTGTGGAAGCCAACTTCTCTTTTGAAAAGAACAAACAACAAACAACCCAAGAAAAACATGAACCCCCCAGAATTTTGTAAGCAGTCCTGATTTAGAAGTAAGAGAATAGAACATGAAGAACAGACATGAGGACATAAATGCTACATGAAAAAGCTCAGTGAGTACTTGGCCCATTTTAGAGGTACCAGCTACTCAGGAGGAAGAGTGAGGGAAATTCCTAGGAAGTCACCCATTTAAAAAGCTCCATTCCCTGTTGATGATGTGGACTTGCAGCACAACTCCTTGGTTGTTTCAGGAACTTTAAGCTAAAACACTTGTGCACAAAATAATTAGGTCTTGGGGCCAAATCAGGTCTCAGGATTGAAAGCAGAGCCTAACTCTAGACCTGAGCATCCTGGGCAAATCCAGGCCACGCAGTTGGGCCAGGATCCCTTCATGGGGCAGTCTGTGAGGACGTGATAAACAGACCTGTGGGATCTGCCCAAGCTTTTCTGGGAGGATTGAAAGAGAGGCAACATGCAGGCATTTTCTGGGGTTGCTGTCCCCAGACAGACTGATACCTGCACAATACAGGTTTTTTGGTAAAAATAAAGCATAAGACATGTCACTGAGTGGCATTTCCAGAGCTGAAGAAAAAAGGAGGCAGATGTGCCTCCTGGGACCCTTGCACCAGTGAGAGATAATGAACCACCCAGCCCAGGGGAGATTCACAGCCCAGAAAATACCGCAACTCACAAAACCCAACGCTTGCAGTAACTGGGACATCCAAAGCCTCTCCCCTCCACGTCGTTCTCCTCCTCCCAAAACTCTCCCCCTCAGTTCCTTGTCTATAAATAAAACATTTCATTACTGAGTGATGAAGATTAAAATAAGGCAGGTGAGTCACCCTCCCTGGTACTACTTTGCTCTTTCATCTGCCTCATCCTCTTCCTCAACCCAATTGCAGCCCTGAAGGCTGAAGAAAATTTATCAGTGTGGCAGTCAAAGCAGACAGAACTACCTGCATCCCTGTGAGGAACAGGGCAAAACCAGCTGCATTTTGATCTGTATGAAGTTGAGAACTACACTGCTGCACAGATTATAAACCAGGAGTTTTTATGCACCTCTGAGAGCACCCCAAATGCAGAACATTGCTGGAGAAACCCGACAGGAGCCATCGCTCCTACTTCACACAAATGAGAATGAAGGATTTTTTTTTAATTTTGATGGCTAACTGTGGGCTTAGGCTACTTTGTCAAGCTTCATGAGGATTACAAGAACAGAAAGATCCAGGAAGAAATCCGCTTTGTTCTCTCTCTGCAAAATCTGCTTGCGCTAACAAAACACCAGGGAATGGGGAGAACCTCCACCAAATGATCCCTGTCCCCTTCACTCACAGCAGTAGATCAGAATTTTGAGTGGCTAATCCAGACAGCAGAGAAAAACTAAATTCAGTTCTCTAAATCAGAAAGGACTAAAATGTTGTTAGAAGAATTGGCATGAATATCTACTCTTCCAAAGTGAGACTAAATCTGGCCTCAGGTGGTTCAATCTGAGCAGGACTGCCTCGCAGTTCAGGACATATTTCCAAACACCTGCTGAGGCTCCCCTGCGTCATGCTTAGGTCAGTGAATCCACCACATCACCATTTTCTACAGCAACTTGAAAAATCAGGGTTTGGATCTTGGCCTTTCCAGTGCAGTGGCTGTGAGCAGCACATTGCCATGGCTGCTTGGGGAGAGAGAGATCTTCCCAGAGCAAGACCTGGGAAGGGGTGGGAAGGCCACAAAGAGCCTGTTGCCTTGGGGAATCTGCTGCTTTTTTCCATGATCTGGCATCTCCAAAAGTGTCAGTGCCAAACCCAAGCAGTGCAGACATTCATGTTCATGCCTACTTTTCACCACCCAGGTGAGCCACGGGGCTCTCAACCTGCCTGAAAACCATCAGAAATTTCTTTCATGCTGAGGTGCAAAGCTGCCAGTAACTCACCCTCCCCTGTAACTGGAGAGAAACCATAAACTGAGATTTACTGGTGCAGCATTATCAATACCAATTCAGGCTTATGGCAGGAGCACCCCACTGCAGTCCCTTGCAGGCAGAGGATTGGGCTGGTGGGTTAGCTCATGGTGAGAACACATGGGTGCACTGCACGTATCTTCAAACTCAACCTTTACAAATCACGTGAATTAGAAAAGGTTTTAAAAAATGTCTTTACTTAAAGCACTGACATTAGAGACTGTCCTCATCATGAAGCAGTGGGAGCCAACACCCCTCATGGTCTTGTGTGTTATATCTACACCTATCAGAGCATGAAACACTCCTGGGATTTGGTCTCCCACTGCTCCTCAGCAGGCAGAGGCTGTTCCTCAACTCATCTGCCTCATCCAAGCATCTTTGACTCCCTCCTTCCCTCACTGGCACACACCAAATGGGCGCTGTTATTCCCACAAGCACAGGACTTCGATGCCACTGAGGCACCCCAGGGGATCCCAACCAACCCCTGGATGCTGTCCCTGAAGGGTTCCCACAGGCCATATTCACCATCCCATTGTATCCCCGTAGACATGTCCCAGTTATTGATGCCATCCCCTGTGGCACTGGCCTCCTCTCCTCTGGGCAGCTGGACCCCACATGTGACCTGTCTTTGGAGGCAGCTGGAAACGGGCCAGGATGGCCAGGGATGTCCTGACTACTGTGCCCTGTCTGAAGGCCTGGAGTGGGAATGAGCTGGCAGCTCTCTCAATCTCAGCTGCATGGACATGGGGGCGTAACACCACTGCCTACACCACCCTATAGATACCCACCCATGCACCAGGCTGCATGAAATTTCCCAGATCCTCACACAGGAGTCACCATTTGTATGAGTTCCTGCCCTTTTCCTGCTATTTTTCCCTGAAGAACACACTCAGCACGAAGGTACAGTCCATTCTAACATTTTGCCATTTCTCTGGAGGAAACCGTACGTATTTATCCTGGGGAATGCCTGGTAGCCTGTATAACACTTCTGGAAATAATTCCTGTCAAGGGATTTTAATCGCTGTTGATGCATAAAAATAAAATAACAGAATCTGTGACCAGATGGTGTGTTGGGTGACATGGGGCTCTCTTCACCAACGTGTAAATGCTCACCACCCCTTCAGGACCTCTTCGCTCACCAGTCCTTGCAAGAGCTGCCTGCAAGGTCTTCTCACCCTGAACCTAATTCATTTTTGGGAAGGAGGAAAACTCTGCATTTGAGGAAGAGAGACATTTTCAGCAAAATTCAGGGACCAAGTATAAAAGCAAGAGAAACAGCTTTGTCCCTGCCCAGAAGCTACTGGAGTTTATCTTCATTGGAGCCCTGCAGGAGGAAAGGCTGATGTGGGATCTGCAGCTCCCTGTTGCCCTGACTTTGCTTGAGAAATCTCTGAGCTTTCCACTCTTCGTGGGAATTTTTTTCTGCAGTCTCAATCACTGCTGATTTTGGTTGATCCAAAGAATGGGGAGTGAAATCCATTGCTTTTCATCATTCAGAAACCACTCACCAGGTTTTGACACAAAGCCAGCTTGGCTCAAAGCCGGGCCCACGGCCAGCTCGAAAATATTCCTGAACCTTTCAACAATCCCTGGCTGCTTTTCAAACTTAAAACAAAAGCCAAGATCAGGGAAAGTTTGCAAATTTTTAGGTTGTATAAGAAAATATCTGCACAACCTGTGATAAATTCCCACCATTTGTTTTCAGTTATTTTCATGCTGGGAGAATCTCCCGGACTCCAAACCCTGCTCTTGCCTCGGAGAGCATAACCATGGTTTTCACAAAAAAAGGAAGACCGGTCTGACAGGTGTGGAGGAAGATACAGGATGTGCTGGGAAGCTACCTGAAAATGATTCTGTCCAGTTCACTCTTATTTGGATGGATTGCTCCTTGTCTAAAGTGTCCCCAGATGGCCCACTGTGTCAGGAGTGTTTGAATTTACAGCAGACTATGGCAGTGTTGTAAAAAAGCTGGAGCTGTGTATCTCCCGCTGGGTCTGTTCCTATGGCTTAGAAACAGGCAGGAATCTCTCTCCGAGCAGGAGAAATAAAGACTTTTCAGAAAAACTTGACAGTTTCAGATATTCAACAATATGACAGTCTTCTTATTCAGAAACTTATGAATACTTAGTCACACGGAGAGAACAAGGAAATTATTTACTTCCCCCGGTGAAGGGGGCGGGAGTCGTGGCTCTCTAGGTAGCGTGGAACAGAAATACAGCTGCTGCAGCCACAAACAGAGGGAGACTGCGTGCGCAGGGCTGCACTGCTTGGGATGCTGCTCTGTCTGCCATGGTCGGCCAGACACGCACACAGCCACACAACGGTTCTTTATTGAACAGGGAAAACAAAATGGGAAATGTTTAAGCACGTTACTACTCTTATGGTACTGCTGATTTGACAGCCTGACGGTCCACAGCCAGCAAACACCAAAAAAAGGTCAGTATCACTCACTTTGCCTCCACCTTGTCACAGTTTGACACATGCAAACAAACACATCTAAAGCCCCTTTGCAGACGATTCCAAAAGCTGAAAATTTTCTTTGCGCCTCTTTTTCTTTCTTTCTTCTTTCCTTTTTTCTTTTCTTTCTGTCTGTCTGTCTATTCTGCATTCTCTAAGTGCAAATCTGGAGATCATGTCAAGCCTGAAGAAGCCTTCATTAAATGTAAGCAGTTTCACAGTGATTCCATTTAATGGTGATTTACACAGTTTAAGAGACCACCCCTCTTTGTTCTGTTCGCTAAGATTCAGCATGGCCATATTTTTATCCATCAGTGAACAAAAAAAGCTCACAAGACTCTTTTCCCCCCTTCTTTGTGTCATTATGTGGTTGAGGCAGCCCTACCTGGAGACCCCAGTCCTGCCCCTCTTCGCACACACTCAAGCAGCCTGACATTCCCAGGCATCTGCCTCTGCCTCCAGTAGAAAGTCACGTTTCACAACCCAACACGCAGCTCAGCGAATGAGCAGCACATCAGCAGATCAGCTGCCTGCCCAAAGCTACAAAACAGCAAAACATTTCCCACATCAGCCGAGGGGCATTAGATGCCATTTACCCCTGAACTCGGTCACGTCAAGCAGACAGACAGGCACCAGGGAAACATCCATGTTGGGAGCACACACAGGCACCGACGCACACTCAGACCCTGCAAAACCACACGTGTGGGTATGAGCAGAACAGCACACATAGCCACACAGATTGTGCTGTTCCTGGCCAGCTACTCTTCGTGCTGATTGACTGGAGGGGATTAGAAGGGACTCAGCCCAAAAACGCAATTCCTAATGCTCCTGCAGCTATTGCATAACAGAGATCGATTCCCGTCCCGAGCCCTGACCCTCAACTTACTCAAGACAAGTTTAATGCTTCAGGCTGTGTAATGGAAACATCTACTTCCCAGTGAGATGGGATGCATCAACTCCCCCAGGGCTGGGGTTTCTGGCTGTCTGGATTCTCCGACAGGCAGCAATGGGAAAGAAAGTAGGGAAGTGTCACCAAGAAGGGAAGAGAGTCATTTTTCCTCAAACATTTCTACCAGGAGCTATGGGAAGCTGAAGCCATCTGGGGTTCCTTAACAGATACACCTGCTATTAATACGTCTACTAAAGAAAGCAGCCCTAAACCAAGGGAAACATCCCAAAACACACCCCAAAAATAAACTGAAAATCAATGAACCTACAGACTCGAAACTAAATGCACCTGAAGTTGAACACACCTCAATGTTCAAAAGGTGGAAAACACAGCAAGCAAGAAGTCCACAAATAAATGAACAAGTCCCAAAAGCATGCACAAAATGTACAAACACTTCAGAATAGGCACTCCATTAAGAGGTGCATGTTAAAGTAACATAAGGGGCCATGCAGGAATTCCAGGTGCACGGGGAATAGCTGAAGTAACTCCGTTGAGATCTGTCACTCCAGATGTGAACAGGTGTATGACAAATGAGGGGAGATACACAACAAGTCAGATGAAATCAAATGCCCTCCAACGTTTGCCTGAAATCTGGGTGTCTTGTGCCTAACAAACTGCAAAGAGCTTTAGGGAACTTGGCTGGCTCCTGCGTCCCCCCTCCCCCACATCAGCAAAAAATAACTATTTGCAAAGGCCGCAATTCCCCGTTATTTTCTGTTTCCCTACATGCGCTCACTAACTCGTTAGCAATGTTTCCAAGCGGCCAGGCTGGGAGAAAAACAGAGGAAGGCTCAGGAACGAGACAACCAGGAGATGCTGCTGCCAGGGCCCCTTTGTTGAGCATCCCTGGGTACCCCCTCGCCTTTTACCTGGGGATGCAGTCGCCATGGTGACGGGCGGGTGTTCCCTGGCCGAGCCGAAACCCAGCTGTTCCCGCTGCTGAGCCCCATCTCCATCCCGCAGCGGAGCCCCAGTCGCGTACTGGTCCGCCCCGTCCGCAGCCCAGTGCACCCCAGTGCCCGCCAGCAGCAGGTCCTGGGGGTCCGGCGGGGCTGACATGCTGCCTGCAAGGCGGCCGCTGATCTCCGGCTCTCGGGATGCAGCGGGGGCCACCGGAAGGGCTGCGGGGGCCGCCGGGCTGGCTGGTGCTGCGGCCGCGCTGGGGTCTGGCCGGCTGCGGGGACCGGGAGCCGCCGCCGCCGCCGCTGCCGTATCTCCACTAGCGCTTATTACGCAGGTGAAAATGGCTTGTTAGTTGGAGCCTTCCAGCCCTTGCGTCACCCTGTGGCTGGCATATCACAGGGCAGGAATCTGCCAGCCGGGCTGCCGCTCTCCCCCGTTTAACTGCTTCGGCAGGGTAGGCATCGGCTTGTGTGGGTAAGGGAAGAAATACCCCCTTGCAGGCAGGCACACGCCTCCCTCTCGCCTCCCGCAGCCCCCCTCCTCCGCATCCCTGCGCTCCGGAGCATCCCGCAGGCGCCGCAGCCGGGCACGGCAAAGCGCCCGCCGGGAGAGCCGCCGGCTCCTCCCGCACCGCCGGGCTCGGCCGAGAGGGCAGACAGCTCTCGGCAAGCCCACCCTAAAATCGCCCCGTTCCTCCCCCTCTCCGCCAGCCCCTAACCCGGCGAGAGAAGCCGCACTCTGCCCCTGGGTTTGTTTACCCAGTTGGCTCCGCTCTGTTTGCAGCCGCGCTGGAGACAGGATCGCAGCTTATTGCATCTAAGTGACACTTGTCAAAATAAACTCACAGCAGGTGTCTGTGTGCCTTTTTTTTCTTTCCTTTTTTTTTTCCCGTGCCATTATATTTGCTTGCTTACTGCCTCACAAAAATCATGTGTGTGTACCAAGGCGATGAGAAATGTCAGGGATTTTTGCTGTCAGTGAGAGCAGCAGCAGTGTGAGATACAGCAAAGGTGAAAGCACAGGGCAAGATCTGTGCTTTCGCAGAATCTGTGCCACTTATGAGGTGAACTAGGAACAAGTTTCCTTGCTGTCCTTTCACAGATGAGGAAAGAGACTCAGGTAAAGGGTATGGGATCATTCCTGCATTGCAGAAACTTCTGGCGCTGACAGGTCAAGGAAACAAATTCCCTGCCTTGTAGAAGGGCTTCTCTCTTGTCATGTGGCAGGTCAAGCTACAAAGCAGAGAGTAATTGCCCCAGCCAGAAGATTTCATTCCCACCTGGCTCTTTGCCTGTTGCAGCAGTGGATCTCCACCTGTGATCTGTATGTCACAGCATCCCTAGGCGGGCTTCAGACCCTCTCCAGCTACACCGAGCTTATGCTTGGGTTTGAAAACTGAACATGTTTGCACTTTTTCCAAGCAAAGGGGGAGAAAATCCAGGGTAAGCCCACAATACAAGATAAAAAGCCTCAAAAGTAGCCTTGAGGATTTTCATTTGTGTTATCTTCCCAGGGAATTGCTACCCTTATCCTCGCTCTGTCCTGCTGCTGCCTGAGAATCACAGAATGGTTTGGGATGAAAGGAACCTTAAAGACTATCGAATTCTAACGCACTGCCATGGTCAGGGACACCTTCCACAACGCCAGGTTGCTCCAAGCCCAATCCAGCATGGCCTGGAACACTGCCAGGGATGGGGCAGCCACAGCTTCCCTGGGCAACCTGTGCCAGGGCCTCACCACCCTCAGTCAAGAAGATGCCCAGGCTAATTGGATTTTCTTTATTTTTTTATTTCAAGATAGGACGTGTTTGCTGCAGATCAGTAGCAATGATTTTAGCCATGGAATTTGTAATGCCAAATCCCATACGTTGGGCTCACCTCATGAGCAAAGGAGATTAATCTTCCAAATTCATGGCTCCCCCTTTGGCATATACAATGACAAATACAATGTCTGATTATGATTCCAGCAAGATTCTGATGACTTCAATATTGCTATTAATGATGTTAATAATATACAGTATGTTTTTAAAAATATGTCTTCCCATAGATCTTAATGCACATCCTCGTTCAGATTTCCCAGTTTTCTTTTGTGTCCACCACTCTCTGGGATGCCCCATGAGTCTCTTTGTGTGAGTGTGTAATGGACGGAAGCGCTCAGGAGACGGCCTGTAAGAGCACTGAGCCCCTGGCAGCTCTGCTGTGTGAGCAATGGGCCATCACAAAGGTCTTGTGATAACGCAGCATCATCAGAATGTGTGCACACACCCGCTAGGATTGATTCATTTCCACAGACCAAAGGGGTTATCATGGTCTGAGCGCTGCTGCCGTGAACACAGGCAGTGTTACTACAGTAAAAGACTGAGAAGAAAGAGTGTGGACTGTATGCTCTGCTTATTGAATAGAAATGGGGACAAGCAGGAGTCAGCACTGTGCAGAGGTGGCCAGGAAGGCCAATGGCATCCTGGCCTGTATCAAAAACAGCATGGCAGCAGGACCAGGGAAATGATTGTCCTTCGGTGCTGGGCCCTGGTGAGGCTGCATCTCAAATCATGGATTCAGTTTTGGGCCCCTCATGTCAAGGAAGACCTTGAGGGGCTGGTGTGCGTACAGAGAAGGGAAGGGAGCTGGGG
>VZTD01002405.1:0-26578 GCA_013397725.1 Rhagologus leucostigma | reverse complement strand
GAGGGAGCCGAGGAGACGGTGGCAACCTCGCACCGGTGGGCGGGGTGCACCCTCCGAGCTGTTCCTAGCAGCGGAACACGGGGAAGGAGAATGGGCGGTGGGGGGAGACAAAGGGACAGAACTGGGGCTAGAACTGGGGTTACCCACTTCCCGGGGATCCTTAAGAGCATTTATAATCGCGGCACATAGGGGCATAAAAGGAAAAACCGTTTCATCCCCTATCATGGTGAACTTGCCTAGTTTTTCCTCAACTCGTGTCCAAAATGCCAGATCTCGGGCTGAGTCAGCGGAGAAAGTAGGGAAGTGGTGGAATATCCACCTTATAAATCTCTTAAGGAGGCTTCTCGAGAACTTAAAACGCAATCTAACAAGAGTTTGAGCAACTGGGATGAAAGCCTCGTGCCTTGCGTGGGACAAGTTACTGCCCATGGCCTTAATTCACCCCCCGCCGGTATAAAAAAATATAAAATAAAACAGAAACCCGGTTTTCTTCCCCCCCTTTTGGATCTGAGAGCACCAGGGATCCAGGAGACGTCCACACCTCGTGCCGGACGGTCTCAGGGGGTACTCACACTTGAGTCAACACTCCATGTCGCGGGAATATTCCGGAAAATAAAATTCCAGCAGCAGGTCCTCCTCTTTGGGTGCAGGTTTCTTCGGCGAAGCGTGCCTGCAGCTCCCGAGAAAATCGCGCACGCTCCAAAGCGGTGGTTTCCGCTCCTAAGCGTGGTGCGCTCGGCGCGGCTTTTCCACACATTCCACCGCGGTCGCACTTCTCCGCCACAAGCTGCATGCGGTCGAGCAGCAGAGGCGGTCTCGGCGAGCTTGTGAAAGCGGCAGGAAAGCGGCGCGGTGGGCTGGCACGCTCCGGCGGTAGAAAAGCGGTGGCAGGTCTGCCCGTGCTCCGGCGGCTCCGCGTGCTCGAAAGGGGAGGCTCGTGGCTGCCTGATCGAAGTGGCGCGCTCACGGCTGCCTGCGCCTCAGCGCTTCCTCGCCAGCCACGCAGTCTGAAGGGTGGTGGTTTTCTCGGAGAGGCAAGCAGTGTCTGGCCGCCTCTTTCGAGTGTGGGCAGTGTGTTGGTCCGCTGGTGAGGTCCAGCAGCCCCACATTTGGGCGCCACATGCCGCGGCACTAATATAGTTCGGCTAGCTCGAGGACCACTAGTGCTGGGCACCCACCCACGCGGGAGAGGGTGGCAGAGGCTGCTCACGGATGTGCGGGAGGGTTGGCGAGGTTCCAGCCAGGACTCGCCTAACCCACCGATGGTCAAGGCGCGCTGAGGAGGTAAGAATGAGGCAGAGGGAGCTTCTGTGTGAGAGAGCAGGAGTGGGTTTAATCAACTTGGAAGTCCCATGTGGAAGCCCGAGGGAGACCATTACACAGACACTTTATCCTTTCCACAGTGGGAGTGGAGAATACAAGATAACCAATGAGGCAGAGACGCGGGGTTTGAATTCTCGTGGGTAAGGGGTACAGAACCAACGGGAAGTACCGTGGGAGGAGAGGAATACCGGGGGGCCAACGGGGGACCGAGGGATACAGAACTTTCCAGAGGGAGAAACCAAATACAGGGGAAAAGGGGGGAGATGGCAGTGGCCAGTTATGGGAGGGTGATCTGTATACCTCACACAGCCCTCTGGGCACTCACAGGGCTCCCAGGCTGTGTGGGTATTGCTGGACGGGGAATCCAGTGCACCTGCTATGGTATTGCTGGACGGGGAATCGGCCATAGCACACTGCAACACACTGCCAAATTTTACATTGTGTAAAATGTGTGGGAGTAGTTCTCACTCTCCAGTGCCTTTCTATAGGAGCTCTAAATAACAGCTCACAAAGATGACAGATACGTCAGTTCATACTTATGTAACAAGACTATTTTCTTGGTGATACTACCACAGTTCATGGTAGACATTAATTTGTACTAGAAAGGTACTATATATAAATTGCAATTCATCACCTCATAGCCAAAAAGTCTGTCCAACAAAGCAACAAGTAATTGGGATTAGAATTTAGGATTGCATTGGGAGTAGACTATAAACTCCTTGGAGCACCTTTGCTTTCCTGTGTTGTGTTTATAACTAAGAGTAATTGAGCACTGCTTCCTAGTTATGCTTCATCAGCACTGCCACCACAGACCCCAGCACCCACAGGGAACTTTACAACACATGTGGAGTCTGGAACTATTAATCTACTCACTCTTATAAAACTAGTATTATTATATAGCACTGATGAAAGTAATCCACAAAATGAAACCAAGGAAATACTTCTCTTCTTTGTAAGAAGGCGACCACTAAGCTGCATTTAGTTGAGGTTAGGTTCTATTCTCAGTTACTGGTGAAAATGTACTGTCACTCTGATCTCAAGCAGTTCAAGCATGATGATGTTCCATATGACTACAAATGTCCTTCTATTTTTAGCCCATATTTTAGCCCTCTGCAAGCACAAATGCAACTGTTATAGCTGTTTGAAAATTGCAGAACAAAATCTTGTACCCACCAAAAAATAAAATCTTACCTGTTCCCCTGCAACACCTTCTTCAAAATCAGCAAGTTAAATATACTGCATTCTTAAGATACAATTAAAGAAACTGAAAAAGTAACTGACCTCTTGCCGTTTGAAATTTTGAACGTATTCTTCAAACTGTTCATCTTTAGTTTCATCTGCTTTTCCTAGTTTTTGAAGTACCTATAGCGAAAGGAAAAAGGAATAATTTAGTATTTATGACACAAATCAAAACCACCGCTATTTTCAACTCTTCTGTTCTTGCAGTTAGGCATAAATAGCATTTTACTTTTGGGGGTGTTTTGTGCTTTACAATTTCCAATGTTCACACAAGAAACTATTTTGTCAAAATAAAAAAAAAGGATAAAAGCAAGAGTATGGGGGGTGTGTGTGTGTGTGGAAATATACTTCCAAGTACGGAGTCCTTGGGAGAATGTTGCTTGGTTTTTTTAAGTGAAGCAACTTTTCTTTTAGCAAAGACTCCCATGGTTTCAAAGCAAGAAGGAATGAGAGAATTTTGCTGACACTACAAATTGTCCTCCAATTCAGACAAAGAAAGAAAAAAACCTCATTAGGTTTTTCTTCTCATTACATCGAACAGTATCAACATTATTCTTATCTGCATGATTTTCAACATAAAGTCATAAAAATTAAAGAACTGTGAGGCTGATGCTTATTTAAAACTTGGTGCTCATTTTGCTCCCCTCATTAATTCCTAAGTAGATTGTCATCCACTAGATAATAAGTATGCTACAATAATTCACCAATAGGGGCTATTCAATCAGCAGTCTCAGAAGTAATTTGACACAGCTACACTTTATGCTGTATTTAACCACAATAAATGCATTCTATTATTAAATCCCATTGCTATCCATTCATTATAATACTGAAGACTTAAACATAGCTGCAAATAGGCTTCACCCTGCTTGTAAAGCAATCCTCAAATCTTTATAGAGTACTTGCTTGTGGGAATGAACCATCCCACAGATTGATGTTCAGATTGCTCTCCCATTACAAATTGACCAAACTACCTATTTGCACTGTTAATAAGAAAACCAAACAAAATCAAAACCAAAACAAAACCCAGAAACCCCACAAAATTGAAACAGTAGCAATTAGCAGATACTGTGAATAAACATTACCACCTATTCTTCTCAAAACAAAGAATGTACAGCTCCAGTACTATCATATTCTTTCTCAGACCATGTTCCTCTCCCAAGCCCAGCCAGTCTCACAGCACAAAATCAGGCTGCACAAAGGGGTGGTGAGCATTGCTACTGTGGAAACCGGAGGTCAAGATGATCATGAAGGTGACGCAACACTACCTGTGGACATGGCATGTGAAAGGAAGTTTTGACATAATTACAGTAGAAAGACAGAAAGAATGATATTAGAGAAGAAAAAAAGACATAGACTAGCCTTTTTCTGCTAATAGCTATGTTCATTTTCTGGCATATGTGGGCATTTTTGGTTGCTTTTAAGACAGGTAACTAGTCCCAAAACCCTCATACATTCTCATCACCAACCTCTTCATAAAATAGTAGTAAGTATCACAGAGAATTTTACAGACAAATCATTTAATTTAACATTTTGTATCATCACAGGCCTTCACATTGCTCCTTGTCACCAATGAGCCAAACAGTCTGCTCCAAACTGTGGCATGGCTTTGATCCACACCGGGGGCTTTCTGAAAATCCAACATTTTCCTTTCAAAGAGGTGGCTGCCAGGTAAGCCTCCTGACCATGGCAATACATTCAAACTACATTTGAAGCAAGAAGCATGTTAACTGTAGTATGAGCAATTCATAACATAGATAACAAACTACAGCATCAAAAGTTGTCATGATAGACTCTTTCTTCCATATCAGTGGTGCACATCCACATTTTCAAATGTGCACTCAGGCCCAATAGTGCGAGGCTCAGAAGGGAACAACCTCCCATAGCACCTACCTCCTACGGTTTGGGGGTTTTTTTATCCTATCTCCAACTTTCTATTTCTATACAGATATTTAGCTGAACTAAGATGCAGTTGTTATAATCTAGCCTCTAAAAACACTAACCCTAATCTTAATCCAGATAATTTATAAAATAGTTTCTCAATTTTCCCAATCCAAATCAGAACTATAAATAGGTCATACGGTTAGATATAAAAGTTCCAAGTCAGGGGATTGGCATTAGCTAAAGAAACTTGGAAGTCCTGCAGCTCATGCAATGTACACAGATAACTGGAGTTCACTTACTCTTTTGCTAAAAGCAATCCTAATCCCATCCCACAATTCCATATAGAGACTGTGGAGCAGACTGGGGCTAAAACAAAGTATTCCTCACATGTTCTTTTAGATCTCACTCTTGTAACTCCATGGACTACTGAATGTGTAGCTCAGCCTTTTACAACTAACCTAATTGTATTCACAAGTTCACCATTGGTAGTCTAAACAGAAAAGTGGCCAGGCTGACAGTCATAGAAACGTCCCACCTTTCAGCACTTGTTTGTGCACTTCGGTCTCAAAGTGGAAGTCTCTTGTCAACAGAAGTCTATAGTTTATAGTTTATTTTTGCTCAGTTAGATCAGCCCCTATAGGGTGTTTTTGGGGTAGGAATAAAGCCAGATGAAGGCTTGTCTGTCCTACATATGGGTTACTCTAACTCCACCACCTCCACCTCATGGACAGGCTGAAATAAATTTTAAACATATTGTTCATCTTTTTCTGAGGAATACGTAGGTTAAAGTCAGGGTTTGGTCTATGGCTAGGGTTAGGAAAAGGCAAGTAGCACTAGGTTTAGAACAAGAGAAAATAGACTTGAAACACACAGGTTATTGGAAAGCATCTGATGGTTCTTAATGGTAAAATGAAGGATGTGCTCAGGAGCAGCACCCTCCCCCTTAAGCCTTAGTTTGACCACCCTTCTGGATAAGGATTAACTTTAGTAACAGGAATAGCTCAGTTTATTGGTGGCCCATGAGGATAGGAGAAGGGTAGATGGGTTGTGTTTCACAGAAGCCTTGGAGGGCTCTACAAAGTGCTAAAGAAAGGAAATCTGGACTAATAAGTGGCTAATATTTTATTTTAGGTCCATGTGGTAAGTAATCCGTATTATGGATTTGAATTCAGGTTATTAGGAAAAAAAACAAAAGAGCAGAGGAATCAAAGGTCTTGAACATTTGGTGGCCTGTAGGGCTTGAATGAGTCCACAACTTAATGAAGGCAAGTGGCTAGTGTTCCTTTATCTTAGCATACCCATACAGAGAAATAACATTTGACGTTAAGTTTGAGAACATCTATCAATGTGTATGAACAGTCTGTATCATTTACAATAAAATAAATTTTAAACATTAAAAGAACTGAACATGAACATTAAAAGAACCGACATGAACTGAATCTCAATAAATGTTCTATAGTCAAGGTTTTTGCAATCTTCTGAAGGTTGTATAAAATAGTTGATGAACATGTTCAACTGTCTTGGTTTGAAATACAGGTGTCTTCTAAGGAAGGCAGGAGCCTCCTTTGGAATGAAAAATGTAACCCCCTTCCCTCTGAATTATTATAATTTTGAAATTAAGGGGCTTTCAGGCAAAGATATGAGGAATAGGAATAACAGTTCTTTACTGAGATATATATATATAGCAAGGCAAACAAAACAACAGTAACTATGGCAGTAACACCAAACAGAACCAGAACCCAGTGCAGCCTTCTCGGCTGTCAGGCACTTTCCCCTTCGGTGCAGTTCCGGTCAGGGCCGGCAGGGGCGCTGGCGGCTCCCGGTGAGCGGGGCGGGTGCGATGGTTCCCCCGCGCCGGCAGGGGGCGCTCCACAGCGAGCTCGGGGAGCACGTGGCAATGGCGGACGTGCCTGAGCCGGGAGGGGATGGGAGAAAGGCTTCACAAAGCCCTGGGCAGCCAATCCTGGTGCCTCAGCACGACCCCCGGGAAACAGCAGGAACAGCAGGGATGAACACAAAATCCTGGGTGGTAGGCGAGATGTATCGCACTCCGAAGCTGCAGCGGGAAACTCCGTGAGGTCTGGGCAGGCCGGGGGTGCGGTGCTAGTGGCGCTACAGTGTAGCGAAGCCTCAAAGCAGCAGCAAAGGAACTGCCGAGGCAGGGCAGCTGCCTCCTGGTAGAGCAGGGAAAGGCAGGCTTGGGGTCCCGGGGCCCCCTGAGGCACCCAAGCAGATGGTGAAAGGGTCCCTCTTTTAGTGAGATAGGGTGTTAAATAGGGTCCCAGTGCAAATGGCTGCTCCAGCGAGCAAACTCCACTCACGGTAGAAGGAAGGCAGCAGAAGGCAGGACCCCGCAGTGAGGATGAGTTCTCCCTACAGCGACTGCAGCCTCTCCCTCCCCTCCAAACGCCGGAAGAACAAAGAGCGCTAGGCACTGTACCCAACCTTTTTTCTCAGTTCAAATCTTGTGGCATCTCCGTCCCCACCTGAGAAAAACCCCAAGTAAAAGAGGGCAGCTGGACCCCTCCCCCTGTGGCCAGGTCTTTTTGTCTCTCTTAAGCACCCAGCAATTATCCCTCAGCATGGGGAAAAATTCTCTAAGAGGAAAAGAAAAGAACAAAAAAAAACCCTCCTAAAACCCCAACATCACCCTATTACAACAAAACAGGATAAAAGCTATCTCATTTCATACAATTAAACTAAATCAGCTACCACTAAGCTTCCTCTTAAAATGACATAAAAAGATTTTTTAAAAAGTATCTTAAAATGAGTATCAATGTTGATCCAGCATGTTGCTAAGAGTATATGAACTAAATAGTTAAGTCCAATTAGCATTAAGAATGAAGTAAAAGCTAAATTTAATACAATGGTAAACTTAGATACTGTCAAGTAAATACACATAGAGAGGAATTGTCAGGCAATGTGGTACTGACATAACATATGGCAGATTCTACACTAACACACAAAATTTGAGTAAGAACATTAATCATGTCTGATATAATTTATAAAAGTCATCAAGAATGTTTCCATTTGGAGGTGCTGCATCTTCAATAAAACTTTCAGATGATGTAAGATTAAACAATACCCTCTTTAGTCTTTCTAAGTGTCTTTACTTACCATATAATACATTCAGTTTTATGAGGATCTTGAATTCAAATATGCAGTTTTAGAATGATTGTAATGTGAATGTTATTAAGTACTTGCAACATACTGAAGAAACTAATATAGTAAAATAAACTACAGATTAGCTTGAAAAAGCTTAATTACACTGAAAACTCTTGTCTTGAGGCAAGAATTATGGTGTTATACCACCTGCTGAGACTACCTGACAGGCCTAGCCATCCTCTCCTAAAAAAGTTTTTAAGACTATGGCAATAAAAGGAAAGAAAAAAAAATTAAATAAAAAACAAACAACCCTGAAAGCAATTCTCTGATGTAAGCTGTGGCCACCCAGGAGCTACCTCAAGTGCAGCTCAGCTTCCTGCAGAGCAGCAGCAGGGTGGACAGGAACTGACCTCATCAGACATCCCAACATGCATCATCCCCAGTCACACATCAGCATTCTTCAAGAACAACCAACATGTTCAAAACCACTCAGGGCAGGAAGATATGACTGTTCAGACAGGGCTACCCAGGAGAAGACTTCATCAGAAATTAACAGGACCGTTAAAATACTGAAAACATTAAGCTAATCTTATCTGCCAAAAGTAGCACAATTTAGGGTATAACAGAATAACCCCAGTATGAAAAGCAAGGCAAACACTTATGAGAGTTCAAAACCATTTTCATGGACTCTCTGTCCAAAATTTTTTGAGAACAGCAAAATGCTGTGGATCTCAAGAAATGCAAACTCATGGATCTATAACACTGTTCCATAATACTTTTGCAACACCATTCCACAAAATTTTTTTTTACCTAGTACCATACTCTTCTACAGCCTGTAAAAGAAATACTAGGGCTGCGTGACTAATACGTGCAGTTTTCCAAAGGAGTTTCAAGATGGTACTTCTGGGCAGAAATTGGTTAAAATGAAAACCACCCATGAAGGAGAAATAATTTTAGAGTTACCCTTGTGCAAAACATCATATGGATATCAGCAAATGATCACAAAATTTAAAGAAGTATTTGGCCAGTATAAAATAGAAGCTTTGAAAGAAGCTTCTTATGATACAAAACAGTGCTTATCTGAGATTAAAAAAAAGAGAAACACAATGAGTTAAGTTCAAAGTAAGCCTGACTATATTTTAACTTAACCAACTATGTAGTAGTATATGTCAACTCATAAAGCAAACATACACGGCCCCAAGCCTACCAGAGCCTGACAGTAATTCCAGACAGACCAAAAACTCCACCCCACCAATCATCCTGCCCCAAACCAAGCATCTCCCCCCACCAAAAAACCCCACACAAGCACCACAAGCACCTCTGTGTTTAAAAAGACAATTCTTTTCATGTAATGGGATGCTATAAAAAGCGTCCAATACCAGAAAACCATAAAAAAGTGTCAAAGTAGAAAAGTTATGCATGGTCCATGATACCCAGCTGGTATTTGAGAAGTGTAGGAGCAAAGTTTAAGAAATCCTGTTTGTTCCAGAAATAAAAGCTAGCTAGGAAGATAACATATTAAAATATAAACCCTGGTATAGAATTAATTTCAAAACTTATATACTGACTCTCACTCAAGCATGACAGCAAGGTGTTAGCACAAGAAACAGAATACTCAAGAGTCATTGAAGCCACACAAGATTCGCACCTCCTCACAGTTAGCACATGCGTTGCTGAAGTGAAAACAGAGGGAGAATTATTACAAGGATGCTGCTTAGTTGTTCTGCTGCAAAGAGGGGGAGGAAGAGACAGTGCAGTGGATTACATATATGTAAGTATACAGCTTATGGACCTATTTGTTTAGTCCAGCTAACAGAAAGCCTCCTCTCTAAAGAGAAAACATTCATATCTAACTACTCAAGATCTAGTTGGGTGGCATTTAATAACAAAACCAATCTTTTTCTGCCATGATGTCAAAGTCTACAGTCTTCTGCCTCCATTTCACTTCAGCACTGAAATCTCAAAATATGGTCAGAAAAAGAAGATGGGCAATGAGATATTTTTCAATATTGTTACACTGTAGGATTAAAAATTAGGTGGATTTTCATAATTAGAAAAATAATAAATATAAGATTTTTAAAAAACCTGTTAATTTTTTCTCTAGTGCTGAACACACCCAGTAAGTATAAATTGCCATTTTATGAGAGTTAAAATTGCTGTGTCTGAAATAGCATAGTGTATTGCTCAGTTTCAGTTCTGCTATGAATATTTTGATCTCAGCATAGCTCTAATGCAACAGGCTCAATTGCTTCTCTTCTCTAAGCGGTTGACTGAGTTTCATACTCTCCATGCTATACAGTCATACGCTTTCCAAAAACTCAGCCTTGTCCTTGTACTTCTGCTGCTATTTCACCATTGTGTTCCTGCAAAAACACCACCGGACAGTGACAAATGTTTGCTGAAGCCTCTGTTCTCATTAATATCTGCTGCACGGTTTTGGAAAAAAATCCCTTTGCCATTGACAGACTCTCAAAAGCCTGAAGACCTGATTAATACAGAACACTGAGCATTTTCCTATGAGATTTTTACCACAGAAAACACAGAAAGACACTACAATAAAGCTCTTCACTTATAAGCAATTGCTTTGTGAGGTGCTGGTTTCTGTTACTAATCTTATAAAATGACTGATCTTAGCTCAGGTTTCCAGATCGGGTTTAGGCTATATGTGGTTACCAGTCCTTTATTCTGTGCATACTGGCACTACTAATGACACATAGAACAACTGATCATTCATCAAATTACAGAAAATCTTCCCTGTCCTGTAATGTATTTTATATCTTTATTATTGTACCGGTAATGGTTCTCCAGGCTCCTCCTAGGTCTTCTCTTAAACTGGGCACAATAATGCTAATTTGTCCACCATTTACAGTTGAGTTTTAGTGCTCAAGTTTGACACAGTGGATCATATCCTAGAAGAAGGCCATCACAGTAAACTGAATTTGGGAATGTATCATTTAGTGGCATTGTACAGCTCCACAATTGCTATCCTAATGTGTAACACAGGCAATTTCTGCTGTACAAAGCCAAAGCGAAGTTGTATCCTGAACTGCGTGAATGCCTGAAATATGACCCAAGTAACGGAAGAGGGCAGCTGCTAGGTACCAGGCACTGTCCAGTATGGAAGAGCATAAAGACAACTCTACAGGTCAGACTAATTGTCCATATAATATGGGCCTTACCTCTAACGAACCTCTCTCCAAACCCCCTCAAACAAGATGAGTAGGGAAGATACACGACAACTGTGTACTACTAGTAGTACTACTAGAACCCTCTCCCAACCACTAAAACTGAATTTCAATGAATTCTTGATGTTGTCGCTTTACATTTTGTAGATCCAGTGGATTTTTCTTATTGATGGACTGTCCTACTGCTTGTAAAGCTCTGATAAAGTATTCAGTGCTTAAAGAAGCAAAAAGGTACACTTCTCTTACAAATGCTTTTCTTTTGTTAATTTTTTTGTAAGCTTTTGCTTGCTGGTGCTTTGAGTGTTGTAAAATACCATGATGCATTGTAACAGTTTGCTTAACAAATGAGTATTGAATAATATCCAGACAAGCATAAACCACTATGATAAGCTACATTCTCATAATCAAAATTTTAAGAGGGAAATGCAGCCTAAATGACAAATGTAAACATTATGCAATGAGAGATGACCATAGTAACCTTTCTGCAAATCACAGAATCTAATTGTTCATCATTGCCCAGATAATGTAAAAATGCTCTAAAGAGATCCAAAAAATAAACAAGATTATGATTGCTTTTGGAATGAAGCTGAAGACTTCTACCTTAGTCCTTGGTCATTTGGTTAAAACCAGAAGGTACTTTACAGAGCACACTGACCGGCATATTGCAGTGTACCACAAAATGTAGGCAGACCTTTGCTCACCCTTTTCTTTGTAACATCCAGCAGATTTCATCTACTGGAAGTATACACCCTTGCAAAATTTAACACAATAGCAGGTGGTTACTGTTCTGCATAAAGTGTGACCCTAAGAGGTCCAGCAGTAAAACTTAGCTGGGCAGTAGAAATATAAGGAGACTGAAGGATGAGCTTTCAAGTTTACAAAGGCCTCATTCTGCCTATGAGAAGGGAAGGAATACTAACAGCTATGTCAGCGTACTGCTAGGGACTTCTGCTTTTCTCTTAAGAATTTCACAAGACTTAATGCTATGGGGTCCCACATGATAAGGGGGCTCATCAGATACTCTCTGTATATATTCTGAAAGGTGCTTATCCCTGGTGGATGTGAAAACCTGGTACAGTGTCAAGCAATAAAGAAGCTGTGATAAACAGCTACTATAGCATTGGCTTTCGCGGGTAATGAAATATAAGAAATATTATGTATTAGAATATGTTAGGAAATATTATGTGCAAGTTAAGAATAACTTTGCTATGCAGATATTTACTAGTTAACATTATAACTGGAGTCAAAGTTACAAAATGCTTATACAGCTTGAGTTATAAGATACCTATATAATCGGAATCATAACTCTCTATACCTATATAACCTGAATCACAACTTCCTATACAATGTAATAGCTAGTATATGCTTAACTCATCGCTTAATGCTTAAATAAACAGAAATTTACCAGATGAATAATCTCAGAAAAAATTAGACAAGTAGAGCTAGATAAGGGAAGCAGCAGGATGTACTAATGAAAAGTTGGCAACAATGAAGCCAATTAGCCACCAAGTAAAGAATTTAAACTGGTCGGATTAAAAAAGACCTAGGAACACCACAACTGTGCATGCTTCGAAGATAAAGTTGAAAAGTTCAGATGCAAGGTAGACCTCGAGTTTTCATCAAAGAAGACCCCTGAAGACCCCCATGATCACATTATGCATGCTCTAAAAAGGCGGATCGGGGAAGAACTATGTTAGTCCCTTTTAAAGAAATGTAAATTAGGTCTCAGAAAAACGATGCCTATTCATTGTGGTTTATTAATATGCATGAAGTTAAAGCATATAACCAGGAAGTCTGTGTAAGTGTGGGTGCATCTGGCCATGAGTCACGCACCCAGTGCTGTGGTTTTGCTTCAAGTGACCTTTGTCCTCTATTGTCCCTTATTAAATTTATAAAACCCCCAAAAGAAGAGTGGGCTTCATTTCTCACAAAGCTGTTCCCTAGACTGTGTGTGAGGCTAGCCTATATAACTGAGGACAGCATCAAGGTAGAGATGCTGGACTGGTGCATGGCAGGTGATTTTCACAGAATGTTGCTTAAACAGGAAAACAAAATGGAAAGAAACAATAAACAACATAGACCAAGATGTATAGAGAAAAAAAGAGTGAGAAATCAAAGAAGGAATTAAGTGGGAGTCAAAAGAATATGAGAGAATAGGGACTAAGCTAAAAAACAAAGAATCAACTTTGAGAAATCACAGGTTTGATTCATTTGCTTTCCCATTGTCATCTCAGATCACACAGGATGTCTCAAACACCTCTGTGCAGGTGGCAAACATGACATAGGATGGCAGCTTGAGACAAGGCAGGATACAACTCAAGAAGCCTATGTGTGGGCTGCTGAACTGAACTGTTAATAGCATCACAACACCTACGATCCTCAAACTTTTTAGCTTTCTATTTTCTCACAAAATTGCTTAATACAATAATAGTGCATTTTTTGGTTACTTTACCATTGGGCAAAAAAGGTACAGAAAAGGCAAGTAACTTTTATACCAGGTTCAGAGAATGTTAATCATAAGAAAAAATCTGATTATTCTAGACTAGCATCTTAACCTCTGGGCTATCCTCCTGTGAATAGCAGTACAGAAATCTGCTGTGTTCAGAATACCTTCACTAGAGCTATACAGAAGAGAAAGAATGAGACAAAAAGACATCTCAAAGAACTGCAAAGACAATCTCTTTGCCCTTCTCTGGCTATTGTTGCTCTCATACTTCTTGAAAAGATTGATTACTTCTTTTGATTGAACAAGGTCTAAATTTAACTGCCTGAATAATTAGCAATGACATCCTTGGCTGAATTTCTGTGTCCTTTCTGCATCCTTTCTGTGTTCTTTCTGCATCCCAAATAAAACAAAACATTACTCTGCTGAATTTAAAAAAAAAAAATCTGTTGTCATCTGTTGTTTCTGACTGTACTTACTCATGTAGCTGAAAAGTACCTGGATAGCTTTCTAATAGTGACCAGAGTGTCTTAGCCTTCTGGAAACTAGCTGTGAACTCAGGTTCATGCTCTCCTCATTACTTGTTATTTCCCACCCTCTTATCAGTTCCTCCACTTTTTTACAACCCTTTGGTTTGTCCTCTACCCTTACTGTTGAGTAGACACTTTCCTTAAAACTGCTCCCTCCAAAAAACATCAACAATAGAAGAAATATTTTATTTACTGCCTTTGATAGCATTTCAGTTTGTTCATGTGACAAGTTCATTTACCTGATCTTCTACTAACTTTTGGGCTGCAAGCTTTTCAAAGCAAGAGACTATCTGATCCTCTGCCCTTTATAGCACTGAAGTCAAGGGGACCATCCTGTCAAGTTGTTTGAAGATCCTACCAAAAGACATGATTAATAATTTAACTTCTGATGGCTATATTTACCTGGTGACCAGCTAGTTATTTTGCTGTCTATTTAGTTGATACTCCTAGTCCTTAAGAATGAAGAAAAAAAAGGCTTAAGTGGCCACTTTGATAAACTTTCTTCCACCATACTTCCAAGGAATAAAAAGCACAGAATCAAACACAAAACAGTTGCCATTGACAAAACTTCAATTTGAAACTTTTCATATTAGATTTAGATTGTTATTTAAAAATTGAGTAATTGCCTATATAGTACTTCTTAAAAATATGCTCTGAGATCTTGTCAGAAGAACATTAAAATCAACTACGAAAACATTTAGTGCAAAAATCTTTTTAAGCTGGAAGCAGCCACAATACAATAAACAATTCAGTCTCCTGTACAAAGGGCCACTAAGGCTCATCCTTGCACAAGCAAACTGAGATAATTTATTGTACCAAAGTCCTCAGCAGTGATACCTAACAGACAATGTGTTAACCCTAGATTAAATTTTTTTTCTGAGCAAAGAAGAGAGATATCAAATATAAGTTTCTAATTTATCTGTAGCTACCACAGTTTCATTTATTAATCAAACATTTAAATTCTACCTGGAAAAAGACAACTTTGTCCTTTACAGCCTGTTGCTCTGGATTTAACACAGCAAATATGTGGTGTTCTTGGCTGCTGGCAGTTAAAAAAAAAATCAAACAAAAAGCTTTTCAGTCACGTGGCCAAATAAAAAGATGTCATTCAATAATTCAATATAACAGACCTTGAAGTGCACATGCATCCTCCCACTGTTTAGTTCCACAAGATACATATGGCAGAGTCTTGTTTATTCAGCTCTGATGATACAATTTCAGTGGATCACAGAATTTAAGCAAACTAGGCTTTCACTTTCAGTAGTGATGCTTTTCAGGCTATTTCCCCTTACATTCCGACTGCTGTATCTGATTTTTTCAGTTTCAAGATCAGTAACAATATTACCTATTGATCTTGATTAAAATAAAACAGAACCAATTTTTAATAAAATAGATGGATTTTGGCATTAAGTAGGTAGAGAGCATTAGTGGCAAAATATGTCCTTTCAGTAGAATGATACAAAGTTGGTATGTCTCATTTGATAGCATTACAGGTATCTCTAGGTTACTTCTCATCACAGAAGGCAAACAGAGGTAATTTGAGAATGACAGCAATTTCTTCAATGTGGAGTAAGAACCAGATAAAAGTTTTTAAAGACATTGTCAGAGTTGCTGGGAGGAAAATATTTTGATTTGCTATAATACATTTTTCTAATGATTGCCTGTAATATTGTAACCCACATCCTAAACCACAAAATTTACATCAGTAACTATGCAGAGATGATGCCAAATAGAGACAAGATTACAGCCATGCATGACATGGGTAAATTAACAGAGCTCACTTATTTCTCATCTCACAGCGTCAAAGAGCTAACAGGTTAATTTATTTTCCTTCCACTTACATCACTATCTCTACAAGACAGGCTACTAGTGTTTTTGTGTCTTATCAGTTTGGCTTCTAAATTAGTCCATATGCTCCAAGTAGCAATACAGATGCCTAATCTTGACTGCCTCCTCCAGTCTGATCTGTCGCATTTCCACAGATACATCTTGGAAAGAAATTGGCTGAGGCTAGAAAGAGTCACCCACATTTGATCCAACATGCACTGAGGTGAAGTGCATGCCCACCCAGAGGATCCTTCATGTCCAGCAAGGATGGGATTTCTCTCTGCAGACTCAGGTCAACCTTCATTACAGAACTGATATAATGGAACCCTGGGGAGATAAAACCAAAGGTTTCCAGCATGGTTTGGTAGCTTGCCAACAAAATATTTCACCACCTGTTAACACAGTCTCATGTCATGCCACACATAGCAATGCGGTACATGAAGATAACTTTTTCTAGTGCTTTGCAAAACATTTTCCAGATTGATGCTGATCTGTGGAGGAATTTACTATTTCTTCACAGATCATGAAAATATTGCACACTAAATATCAGTGATGTGTCTGACATGGCAACAGTTGCTGTACCAAAAGTACCCAGAGGTACTTTTCACCACTGGGATGCTCAAAACCTCCCTCCTCTCTCGTCATCTGGAGGAAGACATTGACACTGATGGAACACTTCCAGATAAATTCATTCTTCTCTAGACGGAATGATAAATAAGTTTTTTTCAAAAACTGAGCTCCCAAAAGTATGAAACTTTAGATAGATCATATATACTTGCTTCAGCAAATCTAACAACCTGGGAAACCTTTGAAGACAGCCAGGTCTGTCTTTCTTTTTTAAAAATAGCTTTGTCAGAAATTTATTGATCCAAAAGAGATTTATTTCAGACTTATTGGAAGAATTTGTGAAGGCATAGTCTCCTAACAATCACAAATTTCCCAAGATCATCTCCATAAAGAAATAATTAAACTGGCATAACATGGCTAGCATTATGTCCTAGTCATATTTCTGAAGACAATTACCTGTCTTCTTATATTTCCTTCTCATTGCTTTTCAGAATTATTCAGCATTCTTGCATTACTGAAGGTCAAACCTTGTAACGTTACAGTATTCTAAAGCTGCTCAACTAACATAGTATATTTCTACTTTTCTTGTTAAGTGCTATTAAGGAGAACCTTGCCTGTTCTCAGGAGTTATGTGTATCATTTCTTCATGCTCACCCCTGGTCATGGCCTTTTAGTTACCAAAAAAGGAAAAAAGCACTGAACTGATGCTGAGATCATCAAGGACTACCAGCAGTGGTGGTGCAAGTGCTCCAGCTTTGACATTTGAGACACTGTAGACAAGCAGGACTTCATCCTCTCCCATGTGGCTTGGGGAATGAAACTCCAGAATTAGCCTTCAGAGCTGCTGAATGCAGAAGTAGATGTGTATCAGCAGCATGCAGAGTACATATAGGGTCCCCTTTTCAGAGAAGTGTTTTCTTTGCTGAGGCAAGATCAGTCCCCTTCTACTCAATGTGGTGCTGTGAAAACAACCCATTTAAGAGCTCTCTAACAGTCACACATTCTAGGCAAAAAGATGTCCAGAAAAGGAGCCTATCTGCCAATGATGGAAAATAAATGGTAGGAGGAACATTGTTTTACTGCAAGAGAAGCAACATTCTTCTGAGGGTACTGTTCATCTGGAGCAACATTCTGATGCCTTTTAATGGTCATTATTAAGACCATTAAATGGCATCAGCCATTAAGACCATTAATGGCTGTTATTAACACAAACAGCAAGTCAGAGGAATATACCACAGTGAGAGCAAGATTAACAACAAGAAAATTTCAGGTTCTGGACAAAAAACATTTTCAATACAGAAAGAGGATTAGGACAGGTAAGAAAAAATATCACAAACTTGGTTAGGTGTAAGGAGATTTAGAAAACAACACTTTGATAATTGAGAGAAAATAAAATAACAGTGGGATGCTGTGGCCTTATAACCTGTTAGTGTAGTCACCAAGGTATGCTGGAGACAGCAGCAGCAAAGACAAGCCATAGCGACCCTAATCAGCAAGTCTGGTGTGGCAAGGCCTATTATACTCTTCAGAAGCAAACTCTTTCCACTGAGGCTGAAGCCTTGTGTCAATGAACAGCTCAATAGTAAACTCTCATCACACGTAAGATGGAAGGAAATTGGCACATGCTAGAGACTATGAAAGCCACTGGGAATATGGTACATAGTCAATTCAGCTGCGGGGAAGAGAACACCAAGTTGACAGCCATTTACGCATTAAGTGTCATGGAACAGCATGGGAGAGTGGCAAACAATTCTAGTCTTTCTCTTGTTCTGGTGTCCTGCATCTAGTGGCAAAAATTGAAAAAAAATTATCATCATTCTCTTTCAAAGAGTGTTATCATTCCTGTCTTCAGTCTAAGCTTTTCTACCCTAGCCAAATGCTATGACTTCAGCCTTCCATTGTGGTCAAGTTTACTAATGTTCAACTCTTTTCTTGGCTTTTGTCTAGACTCTTTCCTGCTTCTCTTATAATAATATGCCTAAAACTGCTTGATAGATTTTAAAATCAGTGGTAGAAAGAAATGTGTTAAGCACTGATAATCAGCTTACATGTGAAAATGGATTAGAAAATGCTGCCTGACCTGAAAAAGAGATTAAACTACAGCAGTTTGATACTCAGGACTAAATCCTATGAAAAAAACCACTGCACATGTCTAATGAAAAAGTTACACATTCCTCAGTGTCTCATTACATTTGGAGCTCAAATATACAGTCAGTCTAAATACTCCTACTCACCATGATCACCACAGTAAATAACTATCTTCCAAGCACCTTTAAAAATCACTTCAGGATTGGATTATAACACCTTAATTTCTAGGAGGAGAAAACTGAGGCACAGGAATTGATTAAGCAGCTGTGCCAGCCTTTAATTTATCATGCAATACGCCAAAGGGACAGTTTTAATCTGAACATGTAGATGTCGTGCATCAACACTGTGCCCAAACAACTACTGAGCAACATAAAGAACTAAAAAAGCAAATATAACAGAGTACAAATATCTAAAAAGGTCCACATCTCATTTATTTCACTCAAGTAATTAGCTTTGTGGATCTGAATGTGTGAGAAAGATAAGCAGGATTAGTTTATCACTCCCCAAAATAAACTGATACATATGGCAACTATTACTTAATATTGTCTATCATAGCTACTCAAATTGTTATATTTCACGAAGCAAAAAGTTAAAATTTAAACATACTGGTGCAAAAATAACTTAATCAAAGCTCACTGGATATTGTTCTCTAAGTGTAAAGACTGATTTTTTTTCCGTTGTACCTGAAACTTTCAGCTGTGTAAAATAGCTTCTGCAGCAAGTAATTTCTGAATAAAGACATGTTTTAAGTGATTTTTATTAAATGCTTTCATAAAAGATGCTTTTCACATAATGATCTATAATGACTTTAAAAGCCAAGTAGAACTGTAGGCACTTAAAAATATAAATTTAACTTCTGGCAGGTACTAAAAGATTAGAAAGGCACCACAGTCATAATATTTTGTTCATTTATATCAATATAAATGAGTTTTTCTAGGAATACAGAAGTACCCCACAGGTACTAAAGAGTGTTAGGAGCACCAGGAAACTCATTATGTTCTTAGACTTTAAAAACATACTGGTTTTGTTATTTAAGTGTATAGAGACATTGTTTCTGACTAACAAAGGTGACTTCATGCATTGCAAGAGCACAGAAGCTTGCTTAATAAAATAACTGAAGTTCCAGGGATAAACTGTCTGTCTGGTGATATTTATCTGGGGTAGCTTCAGGATTCTCTTGACCAAGGATATTTATCATGTAGGGGGAAGTATATTATGGTGTTTAGGCCTCAGACCATGTGCAGCAGAATCGAAGTCTGCCAGTCTTGTAGGAGGGCTTCTGGAAAGTCCAGTCTTACACCAAAGACTTCGTAGCACTCACACTCAGGGTGAATATCCTGATTATCAGATGCCTTACGCTGTCACAAGTTAAGAGGAAAATGAACAACTTCATACAAAAGGAAGGAAAGTTCCTTCTAAAACCTGCAAAACACAAACTGAAACAAGATCAGAGATATGTAAGTCTACAGTAACACTGCAGAGTGATCTACACTGTGACTGTCCCTCTTTTGCCTGCCTGTATGGTGCAGAAAGCTTTCTAGTTTGCACCTCAAAATGTCTTTGGTCTCCCTTTCTAGAGGTCCCCTTCAGCTTTGATGGAAGCATCACCCTTTATAACCAAATAGAATTGCTGTCTTTATCTGGTATTTTACTCTGTTAACCAGGTGCTAGGAAGCATAGTCTCAAGAGGACTTGTGAGAAGTTTGATGAACTGTTTTTAAATGCCAAGGTGACGACAACTATCAAGTCAGTCTCAATTTATCTAAAGTATCTGGATGACATCAAACTTCAGGCAGCATGGTATATACTACTGTCAAACATTAGATCTGTCCTTTGAAAACCAGCTTTTCACAGCAGAAAGTATTGATGGCTGGCTGCTGAGGAATGCAGAAGGAAAAGCTACACAAAGGCTGAAAAGGAAGGAGAGGTACTCTGCTCTATGGTGTGCAAACCCATGTGTATCTGCCCATGATGCCAAAATTTTTATAATATAGGGGAAAACCCCTATATATGTATATATACATATATACACATTATATTATATATAATTATAGCCCCCTTCTTGAGCCAACTATGAAGAAGTACTTGTACTTCAGTCTGAGTCTCAGTATGTTCCTGTTCCTGAATTTCATACGTACTGATGCCTTAGGTTTTAACTTTTATACTTTTCAAATTCTGTATCACCTAGTGTGTAACTCTGAAGTTTCTTGTAGCTCGTTAGCTGCTCTCTTAGGCCAGATAGACACAACAAAGCTTCTGTGAGCTTGCTATTCAAGGACACTCAGATTGTCCTAGGCCTAAAAAGTGTAAACTAGAGCCCCTAGAGAGGTGGAGAAATTGAAGAAGTTACATCATTAGCTAAAGTTTTAATTGGCGAATTTATGCTGATATGCAAATGGACCAAACCTATAAAAGTGTGAAGAACTCGTGACTTGTCGTCCATCTTGGGGTCCATTTTGGAAGTAGCGTCTGGCTCCCCAGGGTGTACCTTTGAAGGCCTTTCAAATAAACACCTACCTTTATTCCTTTACTCCTGTCTAGTCTCTGTTTCTAGGTAGCCACTCAAAGCATCAGTACAAGATGGCTTTGCATTCTATGAGCTTTTGCTGTAGAGCCCTGGGTTTTTATAAAGAGGAGCATGGAAATAACTTGGCAAGGACTACGCTCAGAGAAATAGTGTCATTATTCAGGCAACCTTTCCTTTAGGGTGCATGTTTTCAGCTTTTGTTGCCTTAATACTGTCACAATTTAGGAATATCTCACATAATCACCTGCCCTTATTTTCACTGATTTGCCTGCAGGTGTATAGGAGTCGTAGCAGTCAAGAGCATTGCATGGATTACATTAGTGTGAGTCACACTGAAATTACAGTGGAGGGGGCATAAATAGACCTGGAGTACTGATATAGAAGTCTTGTCCTAAAGCTTTATCACTCAGCAGCATGAAGTCTAAAAGAAGCATCAGATTTTAATGTGTGTTCCTATTTCGTACCACAACAAATTTGATCATAAGCCAACATAAGGTTTCTGTCTCCTAGCTCTGGGGTTATTATTAAGAATTAGGAAATTACATCTCTAAAATTACACTTACTAACATTTGATTCCTTCAGTTTATAATGTGTATTAAATAAAGCTTTTCCCACATTTTAATTTATTAATGGAGTCAGAAGAGGATTTTTTGTGGTACTTCGTGAAGTTACATTTCCTTAGTGTCAGAGTCCAGATTTCAGCACAAATGGAGTTCTTAGCATTGTAAAAGGAAGTGTCAGTCTCCTTTTCTCCAAGCTTAACAACCCCAGCTCCCTCAGCTGCTCCTCATATGACTTACTCTCTAGACATTCAACCAGTTCCATTTCCTTTCTCTGGACTCTCTCCAACACCTCAGTGTCTCTCTTGAAGTGAGAGGCCCAGAACTGGACACAGTACTCGAGGTGCAGCCTCACCAGTGGTGAGTACAGGGGGACAATCACTGCCCTGGTCCTGCTGGCCACACTATTGCTGATACAGGTCAGGATGCCATTGGTCTTCTTGGCCACCTGGGCACTCTGCTGGCTCATGTTCAGTTGCTGTCAACCAGCACCTCCCAAGTCTTTTCCCATCAGGCAGCTTTCCAGCCACTCTGTCCCCAGCCTGTAGTGCTGCAGGGGGTTGTTGTGACCCAAGTGCAGGACCTGGTACTTGGCCTTGTTAAAGCTCATATTGCTGGATTCGGCTCATCTATGCAGCTGGTCCAGGTGTCCTGGGTTACAGTGTATTCTATGACCGTCCTCATGAGCTGTTGAAACCAGGTGTAGCAATGTTCCTTGCCTCCTCCCTCTGGACTGTCTTCTGTTAATGGGCCCAACAATGCCTTGCAGCATGACTCATAGATAACTCACTCCTGGACTATCTCCTGTTAATGGGCCCATCAATGCCTTGCCTCGTGACTCACCATCCCATTGTGAGATGCTCTGCACAGGGGGAAGGAGCCAAGCACTCCGACCTGGATATAATCTGGGGTTTTCAACAGCACAAGCAGCCTTTTCCACTGGATTCCCAGAGGAACACCAGACCCTTCTACACCACCACCGGACCTTCAGAGGAAGATCAGACCCTTCAGAATCACTGTTTCAACAGAACCATCGCTCCAGGAGGACTGCAGCCACCATTTAATCAGACTGCTACCAACGCCTGAATGTCAGGGGGTCAGGTTGTACTCTCACTCTGTCAGTGGGGTTTTTTTTTGTACTATTGCATTTATTTTATTTTTCCTATTAAATTGTATTTCTGACTTGGAGTCTCTCACTAGTTTGTTTTCAAACTAGTACACCAGATCCCTCTGCAGATCAGGAGATCAACACTCCTGCCCAATTTAGTGTCATCTGCAAACTTACTGGTGGTGCACTCAAACCCCTCATTCAAATCATTGATAAAGATATTAAACAGATTTGGCCTTAATACTGAGTCTTCAGGAACCCCACTAGTGACCAGCCACCAACTGGATGTAGCAGAATTCACCACATCTCTCTTGGCCCAGCCATCCAGCCAGTTCTTTACCCAGCAAAGAGGGCACCTGTCCAAGTCCCAGGCTGCCAGCTTCTTCAGGAGAATGCTGTGGACGACAGTATCAAAGGCTTTACTGAAGTCCAGGTCCATCCACAGCCTTTCCTTCATCCACCAGGTAGGTCACCTGGTCATAAATGGACATCAGGTTGGTCAGGCAGGACTTGCCTTTCCTACACCTGTGCTAACTGGGCCTGCTCCCGTGGTTGTCCTGCATGTGCGGTGTGATTGCATTCAAAATCTGTTCCATAACCTTCCCAGACATCAAGGTCAGGCTGACAGGCCTGTAGTTCCCTGGATCCGCCTTCCAACCCTTCTTGTAGGTGGGCATCATACTGGTTAACCTCCAAACATCTGGAACCTCCCTGGTTAACCAGGACTGATGACAAATGATGGAGGGTGTCTTTGCAAGCTCTTCTGTCAGCTCCTTCAGTATCTTCAGGTGGATTTCATCCAGCCCTGTAAACTTGTGAGTGTCTAACTGGCACAGCAGGTCACAAACTAATTCCTCTTGGATTACAGGGGTTCTATTCTGCTCCCTGTCTACCAGCTCAGGGAGCTGGTTGGTAACCCATCTTTCTGTTGAAGATTGAGGCAAAGGAGGCATTTAATGTAATCCTTGGTTACAATGTTCCCCTTTGCATACAATAAAGGATGGAGATTTTCCTTAGCTATCACTTTGTTGTTATGTATCTGAAAAAACACTTTTTCTTATCTTTCACAGTAGTGGCCAGATTGAGGTCTAGCTGAGCTTTCACCTTTTTAGTTTCCTCTCTGCATGATGTAATGACATCCTTGTACTCTTCCTGACTTGCCTGCCCTTTCTTGTGATAAATTCTCTTTCTTTTTCCTGAGTTCCAGCAAAAGCTGATTGTTCAGGCAGGCCAGTCTTCCCTGAGAGCTTGCCTTTTGGCACACAGGGACGGCTTACTCCTGCACCTCTACAATTTCCTTCTTAAAGTATGTCCAACCTTCCTTTATCCCTTTGTTTTTAAAAGCTGTTTCACTAGGGAATCTCGGAACCAGTGCCCTGAACGAGCTGAAGTCCACCATCTGGAAGACCAAGGTAGAGGTTTTGTTGACCCCTCTTCCTTACTTCACTGAGAATTAAAAACTATCATTTTGTGGTCGCTGTGCCCAAGACACCTCCAACCACTACATCTGTCACCAGCCATCTTCTCTGATTTAGCAGAGCACCACCCCTTCTTAGGCTCACTTACCAGGCTGTGCCAGAAGTTATCTTCCATACACTCCAAGAAGCTTCTGCAACCTCCCGCAACCTCCCAAAAGAATAGGGCTAGTGATAGTGAAACCTCAGCCAGCTGTTTATAAAATGCTTCATCTGCCTCTTCATCCTGGTTGGGTGGTCTATAACATCCCATCAGGACGTCTGCCTTGCTGGACTTCTCCCTGATTCTTACCCGTGGACACTTAATATTACCCTCACTATCCTTGAGCTCTATCCAGTCAAAACTCTCCCTGATGTACAGAGCCACCCACCTCTCCTTCCTCGCCTGTCTCTTCTGAAGAGCTTGTAACCATCCATTGCAGCAGTCCAGTCCTTGCAGGTTTATAGCCTTGTGATTACAGAGGGCATCCCACATGCAAGGTTAGAGCAGGGGTGATCCTAGCAGCTTGATCTAGAACAGGGACTTGCAGTAAAGTGTAAAAGTTCACTGTTTAATATTGAACTGCTCCTGTGACAAGAAATCTGTGTAATGGCCCCATTCTAAAGTTTGCAAACTTTTAGCTATCTAAAGTACCTGTTGTTTTGCTGAGAAGAAGAGACAGAGTCTTTGCAGAAAGGCAGCAAATGCTGCTCGTTTTGAAGGAAACTGGGTGTCAGAGTACTGCTGCAATAGCATTGCACTTTCATTTCATGAGCAACGCAGGGATTAGTTAATTTGAGAAAATCCAATCCAGCACTTACAACTTTGCACCTTTACCTCACGGGGAAAGAGCTGGCCTGAGCTTTTTGAGATCTCTGATCCATTATCTTAAGGGTGTAAACTGCCTCCAGAGTAAGCAACTATATCACTGCAAACACCTGGAGGGCCTTTTTTCCTCTCATAAACAGGATTTGGCAAAGAATGTGCCATGGTCCCGTTGATCAATGGATTAGGGAAGCCTTTAAAGACTCTTGTTTCTAAAATTCATAGATGTGGGTGCAATTCTTCTTTTTTTTTCCTCCCATGGTCCCCACAGACTACTGCAGTTATTTTAGGTTTATCAGCATTGAGAAAATTTATACTACTGCATCTTATAGTGTGTAATGTCATATTCAGAGATAAATTATAAAAGATGCAAACTATTGACCAACTTCAACAACTTCTAGATGTCAGCTATTATGGGACCTTTTGCTGTGGAATGCATTAAATCCTTCTATTAGATTATTTCATTACTGTTATGGTAGATAAGAGAATCCTGAAAACAATCATCTATTTTCCTGGTAACCATAGTGTTCCTTAGAGCTGCTGCCCTCAAGTACCATCAAGAAAGATGTCTTTCTATCAAAGTAGCAAGACTAAATCTTGATAATCTCAGGTATTGTTTACAGCATATTTTTCACAGCAGTAAGAATAAAATGGTTCAAGTAGTTCTGTTCTACCTTTCTTAAGTTTATCCTTCTCTTCCTGCCCTCAGCCACTGTCAGCACTACTGTGGACTGTGATACATTTGCCACATCCTTCAAAAGGATATTGGACTTCAGTAGTGCCTGAAATGGTGTCTGCATAAAGCACTGCAGTCCTCATAGACAGTAAAAAAACGTAAATGCAATGCTGGTAATTAATGTAAAACTGTGTAATTAAGTGCAAGTCACTGCGAATAACAGGACTACAAATACGAGCCCTAATGCTTTCTCTTCCCATATCTAATTAAATTGTTTCTAAATCTGCTCTGAATTTAGGATGAGATGACATTATTTAAAGCAGGTTTTTCAGATTCAAAGTACCATGTTGATATAGAATTTCTCATTTTTACCTTCAGCTACTTACACTTTTGTTTCAGAATAAATATGCATCTGTGAATGCCTGAAGATCTCTCTCTGTGTCACAGTGGCAGACTTCTGGGGAAATCACTGTACATGGATTACAACACTGGTCTAAATATAAACATTTCAGGGTCATGTTTAGGTAAGAAAAAAATAGTTTCACCACAGTGATACTGTGGTAATACTCCTTATGAATATGGACAAGGAATATTTTTCCTTACCAGCTATGAAAGCAGCATTTCAAACTATATGAAATCTATTAAAAATCGCAGACCAGAGCAAGAATTTCTCAAATCCTGGACAAAAAAGGGGAAGAATCCAGCTTGAGTGTTCAGAAATCATATAAATAGACAGACATGTACTGCTCGAAGCAGTATCATTCTAAAAACCAATTATCCTTAACAAGAGTCAAGCTTGGTCAACCAAAAGGCTTTTTTTTTTTCCCTTACAACCACCTTCCTACATCCACCAGGCTCTCCACAGAGAGAGAAAACAGTGACAGTTTCACTAAAAGGTTACGTTGCTGCTGCAGGCAACACTGGGCACCACTCCGGGCTCTTCATTCACATGACTTAAGACAGAGCCAACTTTGCTGAGCACAAATCGCTGCACACTCAGAGCCTTATGTAACGGCATCAAGTGACCTTCCCATCCCTACCTGCTCCCCCTCACCCTGCTGAGCAGGACCCCTCATCACAGCACCCACAGTCAAGTATTAATAACTCAAATCCATAGAAAGAATAAGTGGAATGCAGAGCAGAAATACAGGAGAGATCCCAAGAATTGCTGCCTTCCACCCGCGGCCTCCCCCCCACCCCCATTTCCCCCTTCTTTTGTTGAGTGATTTGGTGGAGGGT